>CM064538.1:21836290-21919115 GCA_032716605.1 Paralithodes platypus
AGAAATTCCCAGCAATATTGATTTAAAAGTAATAAACAAAATAAAGAAATTAACTTCAAAATATAAAAAACAACTAATGCATAAAGAGACTTCTTATATTACTAACTTTGATTATAAAACCAGTCAATTTTATGGCCTTCCCAAAATACATAAATCTGAAAAAATAAATAACGAAATTTTAAAGCATAATGCCATCAGTGTAGCCATAGAAGATCCTGCAGACTTAAAACTGAGACCCATAGTAGCAGGGCCAGCATGTCCCACACACCGTCTAAGTCATGTTCTAGACTTATTATTACAGCCATTTGTAGGTAATATTGACTCATATGTTAATGACTCTATAGATTTATTAAATAAACTACCTACCACTCTAAATAAGAACGAAATGTTCATAACATTTGATGTAGTCAGTCTTATTGAGCATAATTTGGGCTTAAGTGCACTTGAATACTGGCTTGCAAAATACCCTGAACACTTACATGAACGTTTCAGCCCTGACTTTATTATAGAAGGATGCAAACTAATCCTAGAGAATAACTCTTTTCAATTCAACTCTACCAATTACAAGCAAATACTTATTATACTTGGCACAGCAATGGGAACAAAATTTACTCCCGCATATGCTACATTAGCATTAGGTTTCTTGGAAGAAAAACTCTTTCAAAACTTGAGCAACAAATTCCCTATAAATATTATCACTGACATAAAGAAAAAATACTTTAGATATCTCGATGATATCTTATGTATATGGAATGTTGAAAGGGGAGATATTTCATCTTTTGAGGCAGAATTGCAAGCCTTGGATGACCGCCTATCTTTTAAATGCGATGAATTTGGCAATGAGGTGACCTTCTTGGACCTAAACATAATTAAAGAGTATAATTTAATTCATACAGATATTTTCTATAAACCCACGGATTCGAACCAATTTCTTGACTATCACTCTAGTCATCCCCGGCATATTAAAACAAATATACCGTTCAATTTAGCAAGACGAATTTGCACTTTAGTCTCAAAACCCCAATGGAAAAACATTCGCCTAAATGAAATTTCACAATTCTTAATACAATGTAACCATCCACACTTTTTAATTCAAAACGGCATTAAGAGGGCTTCAGATATCCCTACAGATCAACTCAGAAATCAGAATAAAGACGGTAAGAGTAGTGATAATATATGCTACATTTCAACGTTCAATCCGAACTAGGAAGATCATTCGGAAACTGTAAATCAAACCTTTAATTTCCTAAAAAAGTGCCCTGCGACTATTTTTTTTTACAAAAATTCTAACCTAATAAAATCAAAGAGACAATCACCAGATCTTAAACATCTTTTAACCAATACAACATTCTCAAAAAACAGAAATGTTTTCTGTTAAGATGTGCAAAAATAAAAAATGTCAAATATGCTAAATTATAATTGAGGGCGACTCTTTTAAATCTGACTCAACGTTCAGAATAAACGAAAACATGGACTGCAATACTCGAAACTGTATATACGTCATAAGGTGTGATAGATGTGGAAAATTATACATTGGGGAGACGTCAAACTTTAGATTACGAACAAACTTACATAAAAACCATGTAAACAAAATTGAAGGCCTGTATGTAAGCAAACATATATCTCTTTGCTGAACAAATAGTAAATTACCTTTCAAAATAATACCCTTCTACAAAGTAAAAACAGATGATGAGAAAATAAGAAAGGAGAAAGAACAATATTTTATAAATAAATTTAAACCAGAGTTGAACAAATAAGTAATTCGTTTCCTGTCTGTCTCAAGAAATGATTTCTTCGCGGGTTCAAACCATTGAGTCTCGCTTGGATATCTGGTTAATATCCTTCCAAGACAAAGAGGGCGGTAGTATACAATACATCTAAGCAGTGGGGACTTTTGCTTCGGTCCCTCAGTCCTGTCTTAGACACCGCATAGTAAACACTAGCCACTGAGGATCCACGACAGTGGAGAAATGCATTTGGCATAATTTTAACATATTTCTTCCTATTGTCTTGCAAATATCTTATTGGCATTTTTTTTTAACATATATTGTCCATTTTTTTTTTTTTTTTTATATATTATTAAGCATATGGCATGAATAAATGTTTATCCTTTTTAAGTAGACTCCGCATAGTTGAGCTTCGATCTTTTATTTACATAAAGAACGAAGACATCTTGAGTTACAATTTTGTTTAATTACCTGCAACAAAATGCAGCATACTTTTCAAACTTTATTAAGCATTTTGCATGAATAAATGTTTTAAATGTTTAACTACAGCCACCATAAGTTGAGTTTAGTTGTATAATTGCATTCATGATTTGGCATAAAGAACGTCTAATAAGACATCTTGAGCCACAAACCTTTTAATTTTCGCGACAATACGCAGCATACTTGAGCTCAGTCTTTTATGTGCATTTTGTATTTGACATCAAGCATATTTAAAACTATATCTTGAGCCACAGACCATTTATATTTTTCCCACAAAGTTTGTTTCTCTGCACTATATATATATATATATAAATTATATATATCTCTTTTCTGTATTTATTTTCCATTGGTGATCGCGGAGTTTTCGCCCTTTTTCTTTGTATATATATATAACATTGGTCTGCGTGTGTGTGTGTGTGTGTGTACGTGGGCGCGTTTGTATCTTTATTTATCAGTTAGGTAGATTGAGGGATCCGCAGAGGGTTGCATTCGGGCTGTCTACTCAATCTGTCCATACATTCATAAATCAACTGCTAATCAAGGGGAAATGGCAGAACAAAATTAATAGAAAGAGAAATAGGAGAACAAGGAATAATCTTATTTATTTATTTCACTCCGAACACCAAACACCACCCAATGAAATTAATGAAAGCACGTGATCCTCCCGGGATTCGAACATGGGTTACCACATACATATCTTAAACACTCTAACCATTACACCATTAAAACAGTTAAAGGTTAAGTACATAACTACGATTTGATATCCATTTATCGAATACTGGATATCAACCTAATCATGAACTCAGACCCAACTGCACAATAAATAGCCTAATGTTTAAGTGAAAGGAAAGAACAATTTATGGGACACAAATACATAAGTACCGTAAGTAATAGAGGGGGGTGTTGACGGACGAGCTGGGTCTCATATATTGGCTGTTAGAATAATAGATAGGATAATGATGAGAGGGAGGAGACAGAGAGGAAGAGAATGAGAGGGAGAAGAAAGGATAGGGGACAATAAGAGAGGGAAGAAAGGATAGGGGACAATAAGAGAGGGAAGAAAGGATAGGGGACAATAAGAGGGGGAAGAAAGGATAGGGGACAATAAGAGGGAAGAAAGGATAGGGGACAATAAGAGGGAAGAAAGGATAGGGAACAATAAGAGGGGGAAGAAAGGATAGGGGTCAATAAGAGGGGGAAGAAAGGATAGGGGACAATAAGAGGGAAGAAAGGATAGGGGACAATAAGAGAGGGAAGAAAGGATAGGGGACAATAAGAGGGAAGAAAGGATAGGGGACAATAAGAGGGAAGAAAGGATAGGGGACAATAAGAGGGGGAAGAAAGGATAGGGGACAATAAGAGGGGGAAGAAAGGATACGGGACAATAAGAGGGAAGAAAGGATAGGGGACAATAAGAGGGAAGAAAGGATAGGGGACAATAAGAGAGGGAAGAAAGGATAGGGGACAATAAGAGAGGGAAGAAAGGATAGGGGACAATAAGAGGGGGAAGAAAGGATAGGGGACAATAATAGAGGGAAGAAATGATAGGGGACAAAGAGAGGAAGAAGGATAGGGGACAGTAAGAGGGGAAGAAGGATAGGGACAATAAGAGAGGGAAGAAAGGATAGGGGACAATAAGAGGGGGAAAGAAAGGATAGGGGACAATAAGAGAGGGAAGAAGGATAGGGACAATATAGGGAAGAAAGGATACGGGACAGTAAGAGGGGAAAGAAAGGATAGGGGACAATAAGAGGGGGAAGAAAGGATAGGGGACAATAAGAGGGAAGAAAGGATAGGGGACAATAAGAGGGAAGAAAGGATAGGGGACAATAAGAGAGGGAAGTAAGGATAGGGGACAATAAGAGGGGGAAGAAAGGATAGGGGACAATAAGAGGGGGAAGAAAGGATAGGGGACAATAAGAGGGGGAAGAAAGGATACGGGACAATACGAGGGAAGAAAGGATAGGGGACAATAAGAGAGGGAAGAAAGGATAGGGGACAATAAGAGAGGGAAGAAAGGATAGGGGACAATAAGAGAGGGAAGAAAGGATAGGGGACAGTAAGAGGGGGAAGAAAGGATAGGGGACAATAAGAGAGGGAAGAAAGGATAGGGGACAATAGGAGGGGGAAGAAATGATAGGGGACAATAAGAGAGTGAAGAAAGGATAGGGGACAATAAGAGAGGGAAGAAAGGATAGGGGAAAATAAGAGGGGGAAGAAAGGATAGGGGACAATAAGAGGGAAGCAAGGATAGGGGACAATAAGAGGGAAGAAAGGATAGGGGCCAATAAGAGAGGGAAGAAAGGATAGGGGACAATAAGAGGGAAGAAATGATAGGGGACAATAATAGAGGGAAGAAAGGATAGGGGTCAATAAGAGGGAAGAAAGGATAGGGGACAATAAGAGAGGGAAGAAAGGATAGGGGACAATAAGAGGGGGAAGAAAGGATAGGGGACAATAAGAGAGGGAAGAAAGGATAGGGGACAATAAGAGGGGAAGAAAGGATAGGGGACAATAAGAGAGGGAAGAAAGGATAGGGGACAATAAGAGGGAAAAAGGATAGGGGACATACGATGGGGGAAGAAAGGATAGGGGACAATAAGAGAGGGAAGAAAGGATAGGGGACAATAAGAGGGGGAAGAAAGGATAGGGGACAATAAGAGGGGGAAGAAAGGATACGGGACAATAAGAGGGAAGAAAGGATAGGGGACAATAAGAGAGGGAAGAAAGGATAGGGGACAATAAGAGGGGGAAAGAAGGATAGGGGACAATATGAGGGAAGAAAGGATACTGGCAATAAGAGGGAAGAAATGATAGGGGACAATAAGAGAGGGAAGAAAGGATAGGGGACAATAAGAGAGGGAAGAAAGGATAGGGGAAAATAAGAGGGGGAAGAAAGGATAGGGGACAGTAAGAGGGGGAAGGATAGGGGACAATGGAAGAAAGGATAGGGACAATAGGGAAGAAAGGATAAGGGACAATAAGAGAGGGAAGAAAGGATAGGGGACCATAAGAGGGAAGAAAGGATAGGGAAAAATAAGAGGGGGAAGAAGAAGGGACAATAAGAGGGAAGCAAGGATAGGGGACAATAAGAGAGGGAAGAAAGGATAGGGGACAATAAGAGGGAAGAAATGATAGGGGACAATAATAGAGGGAAGAAAGGATAGGGGTCAATAAGAGGGAAGAAAGGATAGGGGACAATAAGAGAGGGAAGAAAGGATAGGGGACAATAAGAGGGGGAAGAAAGGATAGGGGACAATAAGAGAGGGAAGAAAGGATAGGGGACAATAAGAGGGGGAAGAAAGGATAGGGGACAATAAGAGAGGGAAGAAAGGATAGGGGACAATAAGAGAGGGAAGAAAGGATAGGGGACAATAAGAGGGAAGAAAGGATAGGGGACAATAAGAGAGGGAAGAAAGGATAGGGGACAATAAGAGGGAAGAAAGGATAGGGGACAATAAGAGGGGGAAGAAAGGATAGGGGACAATAAGAGAGGGGAAGAAAGGATAGGGGACAATAAGAGGGGGAAGAAAGGATAGGGGACAATAAGAGAGGGAAGAAAGGATAGGGGACACTAAGAGGGAAGAAAGGATAGGGGACAATAAGAGGGAAGAAAGGATAGGGGACAATAAGAGCGGGAAGAAAGGATAGGGGACAGTAAGAGGGGGAAGAAAGGATAGGGGACAATAAGAGAGGAAAGAAAGGATAGGGGACAATAAGAGGGAAGAAAGGATAGGGGACAATAAGAGAAGAAATAGGGGACAATAAGAGGGAAGGAAGGATAGGGGACAATAAGGGAAGAAAGGATAGGGGACAATAAGAGGGAAAGGATAGGGACAATAAGAGGGAAGAAGGAGGGGACAATAGAAGAAAGGATAGGGGACAATAAGAGGGAAGAAAGGATAGGGGACAATAAGAGGGAAGAAAGGATAGGGGACAATAAGAGGGAAGATAGGATAGGGGACAATAAGAGGGAAGAAAGGATAGGGGACAATAAGAGGGAAGATAGGATAGGGGACAATAAGAGGGAAGAAAGGATAGGGGACAATAAGAGGGAAGAAAGGATAGGGGACAATAAGAGTATAATAATTAGAAGAAATACAGAGGAGATGCAGCGGAACTAGACTATGGGATTGGAAGAAGAAGAAGAAGAAGAAGAAGAAGAAAAAAGAAGAAGAAGAAGAAGTAAAAGAAGATACCAAATATAGGAGGCATAATGAAACCTATAAATTATATACAGTATATTAAGGGGGGTCACCGTTTTTGTTTCTCCTTTTCTCTCTGTCCCTGGCTTGTATTCATTCGGCCCCATTCAGCCAACTGTTTTAAGACGTCTATCCCTATACAGGTGTTGATTTTTTCCTGGCGAGCCTAGGCGAGCCAGCATTGCATGGAGAAATCCGGCTTCGCCGGAGAAATTTTTCTATCGAAAAATGTACAAATTTAGCTGGGAGTAAAAAATAAAATACATATAGGCTATGCTGGCTCACTACCGCTCGCCAGGAAAATATTGACACCTGAATGTGGGTAAACGTCTTAAAACAGTAGGCTGAATGGATACAAGCCAAAGAGAGAGGGAGAGAAAGATAAAAAAACGCGAGGTGGGCTCCCTTAAGGAGAAGACAGGAGAGGAACCAGAGATATTTGAAGCAAAGTTGGGAAACACGAGAGAGCAATAGGAAAATAGGAAATGGCGACTATTACTCTTTCCTACTATTGCCTACTATATCCCATTTGTTTCCAGCTGATGGTAAATTGCCATATCTTCATCTTCATTACTTGGCTAGTATGTACAGTCGTCAGGATTAATTCGTTTCATTTCCCCTGTTAGTAGCACTGCACGGTGGAGAGGTATCCCCTCCACCTCCTCTCCTTTTTGTTTCCATACCCCCACCTAAACCCTCCCATTTTCTCTCCGACCTCAGAACTACAACCACCCTCTCTTCTCTCGCTCACACCCAGTTAGGAGCTACTTCTGGCACCTCACCGATTAAATTGAATCTGAACACCTAATGAAGGAATGAAGTATTTCACACACATATCTCGACCACCATCTCCTGCACATAAAACATATGAACTAAACAAAACCTAACCTGAAGCTGCTAATTACTACCGTTACTAGTAGGGTTAACTGTATGATATGGATATACCAGGTATGAGGGGTAGAAATACACACTTGTATAATTATATATAAAGTATAATGAGATTATTTGGTTATACACGAAACTGTTATACAGAGTGGCATTGTAGTAGAAGAATTATTGATCAGTTCAATATTATAACTCTTGTAGTTAATCTGGTATTTAATAAATGGGCGTTATATAATTATTTAGTAATTATTCTTAACAGGTGTGAATTCAAATTATCTTGAAAGTTATCTCAAGAGAATAAGCTTGAATAGGCGTGAAGCTTTCAATAGTATTATGTGGAGTAGAAACCCTACTTATTGCCATTACTCAGGGAGTATTTAACGCAATTTGCTATGTGTCAACCCATATTGCTACATAGCCATAGTGAACGCCCCCCTTAACTTGGTTACAGAACAAGATACCTGATCAAATAGAGTAACCTTATGGCAAGGTGTTAAGGGTAAGGTGACAAAATGAATAAGTCCTTCCCTAATGTATGGGTGAGCGTAAGTGTTGAGGGCATGGGAACTTTACAATAAGACCATCCCTAATGGATAGATGAGCGTAAGAGTACCCGAGGGGTAGTTAATTAAAATAGGGCATATATATTAGTTATCAACCCTTCAGGATTATTAAGCCTGGTTATGTCAAGTAATATTTTCAAGCCTGGAGCCTCTTTTCGAAAACCCCAGTACCTTGCCCGAGGGTAGTTCGTGTCCCGTTTATTTTCAGTAGTTTTTCATTATGGCCAATTAGGAAAACAATATGGCCTAATGATTGGGTAGATAGCTCCGTTAAGAGGATGACTGTTGTGTTAGCGTAATGAAGTCACATGGCCGACTCACTGGGCACATTCTCGGCAATAATTCATAGCATTTATTGACAAATTGGCTGTTTACACTTAATAAGTCCTGAACTGTCTGGAAGCAGAGAGATTTGTGGTGAATATGATTAAGCAAATGTGTTGTTCTTGTATACGGTGCTAATAAATAGTGATATTAGTATGTAATAATTGTATAAACAGACATAATTCAAAATACTTGAATGGTTTTCTTTGTGTGTTCATTGATGAGAGAGACTCATGGTGGAATTGACACAGGCGGTCCTCGTCTCAAGCTTTTTACGTAGCCCAGATTGAGCCATTACAACGATGAAAATGAAATACAACGTCACGTGGGTTAGTTTGGCAGCTATATTAGAGTATGATACAGTACTAAACCATCAGTACATCGGTATGAACCTTTCAGGGGTCAATGGTAAATTTAATCGGTATGAATCACTCGAATCATATGTAAGGTTTTCGGTGAATCTCTCTCTCTCTCTCTCTCTCTCTCTCTCTCTCTCTCTCTCTCTCTTTCTTTCTTTCAAATTTAGTAAAGCTAATACTCGACTCTGCCTATGATACATTGCATTCCTTCATTAGGTGTTCGGAATACATGCAATTGGTGAGGTCCAGAAGTAGCCCCTAACCGGGTGAGAGCGAGAGAGGTGGGTGTAGTTCTGGGGTCGGAGAGAAAATGGGAGGGTTTCGGTGGGGGTATGGTTACAACAAGGAGAGGAGGTGGAGGGGGTACCTCTCCATCGTGCAGTGCTACTAACGCCCGAGTCCGGGGAAACTGAAACGAATTAATGCTGACGACTGTACATTTTGTAGATAAATATGTTGCTGACTATGAGAACTTGGCTATACGATGGCGTCGAGACATAGTAGTTTCATATTAATTTTATCATTAAGTATCGAGAAATCAGCTGGAAATAAACCGACTATTACTATTTCACAACCCCAAGCTACATGTACAGTTGGCCACGTAAGTTCTGTTCCTCGTCGTGATCTTATGTATGGAAGTGAAAAGGGTATGAATGAATTGTGAGTGTGGTTTCTTTGAATTATCAGTTGACTAATCGAATTAGTTGACTGTTGGCTAGTATTTTCTCTTTGCTCTCTCGCTCTCTCTCTCTCTCTCTCTCTCTCTCTCTCTCTCTCTCTCTCTCTGTGAATTTATGAGTGTGTGTGTGTGTGTGTATTTATTGTGGTGCACCCCCTCTCTCTCTCTTGCTTTCCATCATAGTTAATGAATGAGTAGCCATTCATCAGTTGCTTCCCCCCTCATCTTTGCTCTTTTATAACACTTCTCGTCCCCCCCCCCCCCCTTCTTTAATCATCCTTCTATTATCTTCTTAATGACTATACTTCATCCACCACATCTTAGCAAAGGAACTCTAATATATTTTGCATCGACGCCGATGATTGGTTGGTGGACTAAATTGTGTTGGGATAATCAAGATATATTGATATATCTTACAATACATTTACCTTAATAGTTTGCGATTACAAATAATTTGTGTCATTAAGAATCGAAAGTAAATGTCATTCGAAAATGAAAACACGAAATCGTATCAACCATCGCACATGATGAATTAAATAATGTGAAAACAAATACACATACAATGTATCAAACAACTACACGCCCCTCCCCCCTCTCTCTCTCTCTCTCTCTCTCCCGGATCGTTACTACGACCAATTATGTTTCTAATTTACATCAACGACATATAGTAGGTCAGAATCGCAGATAACTGGAATTATCGTTCATTTCTGGAAACAAGCACCAAAATTGGCACACATACTTCTTGGGGATTGCTCTTATGATAAAACCCGTTAGCCACCTAAAAATTCAAGATGGCGGCCATTTTTCAAGATGGCCGCCATTGAATATACAGAAACATTGCATTTCGCAATAAAATCGCAAAGACTTGTCCTATTTGAATGATCGTGGTGTCAAATCATACATTTTTCACTATGTAGAATCCGAATTTGGAACCATGGACTTACTCACTAGCTTCCTTGTACCATATCAGTCCCGGAATCATAATTAGGGTAAAAAGTGCCCATATCATAGGCACCATCAGTCCGATATATTATTGGAAGTACATGTAGGCAGTAGGCCTATACTTGTTTGTCACTTATTGTCTTGCTGCCTGGATGAGTATACTACAATGCTTCTAAACCTCGCATCTGCAGCTGCACAGTGCCGTGCAGGTCAGACCAAAGTAGTAGCATTTGCATCGATCGCGGCATTCCGACTTGCATCCACACTTGGTCAGCTGCTGGCAACTCTCTGCAATGGGTGGGAGCTCTGTCCAAACGAACTGCCACAGATCTCCTTTCTTGGTCCAGCCCTAGTTGGCAGGAGTCTGCATTTCTGGTTGACGTACTGTTGACTGACTCCAGATGCAGCCCGCCTGGTAGGCAGCACGCTTCACATGCTGCTTCAGTGCTGCTCGGGTTGGAGGAATGGCTTCGTATGGCCTCTGCTTCCAAGCAAACATGTCCAACCTCGCATCATCGACACCTTCAGCTGTGCTGGATCTGTCGTACATCATGACCACGAACTTCTCCAAGATCTCCAGATCTTCATCATCAACTACCGGTGGTTACTGGCTGAGTTTGCTGAAGACACTGGAAGCCTCATCACAAACATCCTAGGTTTGCCAAGCAGACTTCTTCCCTTTGCCACGGAATGCTGAAACGACATCGCAGCCAGTGAAGGCATGGAAGAAGAGCATCCCTTTGCTCTTTTCTGCAAGAGTGCAACACAAGTCATGTACAGGAGCCCACCTCAGGTTCTGTCCTTGGCCCAAGGCAACCCACAACTGCTGCAGACCTAGCTCCTGAAGTGCCTGCAGAACACTGACTGCGATGATGACAACATCTGTGTCGCTGGCTTTGACCATGATGACTTTGCTGCCTGCTTCTGTTGCGTGCCTGGCATGAACAAAGTCCACATGTCAGCTTCTTCATGACTGCACGGTGCCACCCCAGCCAGATTGATAGTGCGGTTGCTGACAGCATCTTCTGCCTTGGTCACAATGACCACATTTGGTGTGGCCACACGTGCAATCTTATCAGCCAGAAAGTTGAACAGCTCAGCTTTGTTGTCATTTTCTCTCAGGAAGTTTCGCCAGTTTGAGGGAATTTTGCCCTTCCCTGTCACCCTGCGTCTCACCCCGCATCCTCGCTTTGATCTAGTTTCAGCTTTCAAACTAGATGGCCGGTAGACATCAAACACAATGTCTGTTCTCTTGTACTTGGTAGAGTATGCTTGTATTCTAGGAAGGACATCGAGCATTGCGTACTCTTCGAACGTCTTTGAACTCCGTGGGGGCAGACTGTTCACCAACGCTGCACCATCAATGATGATGGTGTCGGCGTCTGGCTCTGTCTCAGGGGTTGTAACTTGGCTCTGAAGAATGGTAGTGAGGTGGGATTTCTGACAGGTGTGGAGCTTTCCACCATCACTGAGGGCAGCAGGATGTGACTGGTTCTCATGACGGAAGAACTCCTTCAAGTCACACTCTCTGCTCTGGCATGATATGAACAGCTTGGAGAACAGTTGACAGTCTTCCTTCAGCACTTTTTGCTTTGAAGAGTCAACAGAGGCTGGTACCTGTCGGAAAAAGTCAACCCTGTTCTTCTTGATTGGTTCATAGAAGGTGGATTCTTCTTTCCCCTTCCAGTCCCTTCATAAACTCCTGGAAACGGACCTTGCCTTTCTCAAGGTGTGTGCCAATCAGCTCGGCGGCAGTGTGGTGAGCAATATCCTTTGTATCAAGCGAAAGCAGGTCCCGACTCTCCTCCTGGAAAGGATTGCACATATCTGTCATGGCTTGTGAGAGCTTCTCTACTTTCTCAAGGAACACTCTTTGTGCTCGTTCTGTCTTCTCATGGTGGCTGGTGTGTTCAGTACCCTCTTTGGTCCCACATGCTGCCTCATACTGTGCAACCAAGTGGCTGACTTGAGGACCAGCTATCATCCATCTTCTCAGTGCTGATGGGTCTTCAGTCACGCCGATCACACACCCGTCTGCCTTGATGACAGCGTTGGCCTGCTCATGAGCTTGGTCAATAGCCATTGCTGAAAACTGTCGGCTCGATTTGTGTACAACAAAGTTTCCACTCTGGAACTCCTGAGCCAGCTGAGGATGCTTCTGTTCCAGGGTCATCATGTCTCTGTAGTGGATCGGAAGCCACCGTGCATAGTTTACATTGTTGTTGGCAAAGAAGTACGGTATCAGCTCAGCCAGTGACTGACAGTACAGGAAGAAGTTGGCTTCCCTGAATGATCGGATCAACAAGGGGATGTCCAGTTTGGAAGCCTTGTACAGGAAGATGCTACACATACAAAACCTCTAACACAACTACGATATACACTACCATGCATTTTAGCCGAGTCAGACGTAACATGAACCTCTAATTTAGCAGAATATTAGGATTCCGGGACTGATATTATGGTGCAAGGAAGCTAGTGAGTAAGTCCATGGTTCCAAATTCGGATTCTACATAGTGAAAAATGTATGATTTGGCACCAAGATCATTCAAATAGGACAAGTCTTTGCGATTTTATTGCGAAATACAATATTTCTGTATATTCAATGGCGGCCATCTTGAAAAATGGCCGCCATCTTGAATTTTTAGGTGGCTAACGGGTTTTATCAAAAGAGCAATCCCCAAGGAGTATGTGTGCCAAATTTGGTGCTTGTTTCCGGAAATGAACGATTCTCCTGAAATTTGCAGTTATCTGCTTAACTAATAAATGAGAGTCTCGCCTGTACAATCTCAAAGTTTGCTGACGATACAAAAATTGCAAATAGCATACTCTCAAAAGAACAAGTTGACGATATGCAATGCAATCTGGATAAGTTGTCATGGGCCCAAATTTGGCAAATTAGTTTCAATGCGCATACATGTAAAGTATTACATATCGGATACCAATATAAGAAAGTAAACTATTCGATGAATGGCACTCAGCTTAAGAATGTAGACAGAGAAACCGATCTGGGAGTAACAATGTCGAGTAACCTAAAACCGAGTTAACAATGTTCAGAAGTTGTTAAGAAGGCAAACAAAATAATTGGCTTTATAGGCAGGTAACTTGAGCATAAATCCAAAGAAGTTATCCTAACTCTTTACAATTCCTTAGTCCGCCCTCTTCTGGAATACTGTGTTTAATCCTGGTGCCCTTATTACCAAAATGATATAGACAAGCTAGAACGAGTTCAACGTAGAGTTACCAAAATGATACCTAGCCTAAAGAACAAACCATACGAGGAGCGTCTTGAATTAAATCCATTTCCTTTAACCCAACACAGATTAAGAGGTGACTTAATTCAAGTGTTCAAAATCATCAAAGGCATCGACAATATGAACTGTAATAAGTACTTCATTATCAACCAATCTAGTAAAGCTCGATTCACACATGCACGAATTTACGTCCTGTTGTACCCGACCAAGAAAATAGGCAGGCCCCATTTAAGTTCGGTTCACACATGCACGAATTAACGTCCCGTCCGTCCCCGACCCCTTAATTCGCCGTGCCTAGGCGGCGTCTTTTTTGTGCAGCATAAAATGGTCCGTGTGGGTCGGGGACACTGCCAGAAAACGTATTATGTCGGGGACACCCACGGAACACACACGGACACACACAGAAGCAGTCGTCGTCTAGACGCAGCCTGGCGGCATCTAGACGACGACTGCTTCCGTGTGTCGTCGTCTGTGTTCCGTGGGTGTCCCGGCAAAAAAACTTTTGAACGGCCCTAGTGGCCATCGTGGCCACATGGCATCCAGATTGATGCCGTCCTGCCCATTTTCTTGGTCGGGAACGGACGTGACGTTAATTCGTGCATGTGTGAACCGAGCTTTAGCCACGATGGCCACGATGGCCGTTCTAACGTTTTTTTGCCGCCGTTCTCATCCCGTTAGTCGGCGTCTAGACGCCGCCAGTCGTCGTCTAGACGCCGCCAGTCATCGTCTAGACGCCGCCTGGCTGCGTCTAGACGATGACTGCTTTCGTGTGTGTCCGTATGTGTCCCGTGGGTGTCCCGACATAACACGTTTTCTGGCAGTTGCCCAGATCCACACAAACCATTTTATGCATGCACAAAATGGACGCCGTCTAGGCACGGCGAATTAAGGGGTCGGGGACGGACGGGACGTTAATTCGTGCATGTGTGAAACGAGCTTTACACGCGGGGAAACCGTTTCAAAATTATTGGTAAATCTTTTAACTCGCACGAATCTAAGAATTTCTTCTTCAATCGAGTTGTCGACTTGTGGAATGGGCTTCCCCGAGACGTTATAGACTGCAGCACCGTTGATTCTTTTAAACTTCGCCTAGACAACTATCTTGCATCAAACCCGCTACTGACTGCGTTTGTAAATGAATAACTTATTATATACCTCCCACAGATTCATCAAGGATTATTGCGTATATATATTACTAAGATGTTTCTCTCTTTCTCCCAGATATACAAAAAATAACTTATAACTGTGTTATGTTACTAACCCCTCTCTCCCCTACTTACTTCTGAATCCTGCCACAGACATTAGTTCCAGGGCAGTAGTTCCCTTTCCAATTTTCCCTTACCCACTCTAAACCACTGTCTGGACATATGATCCTCAGTGTTTTGGAGGACAAGCAGCCTAGAGGGGTCACTAGATCTGTTGTTGCTTAATTTACTTTGTATTTCTTTGTACTATTAAAAAACAAAAATAAAAATAAAAAAAAAGGCACATGAGAACGCTCAAATTAAAATCATACAGGCTCACTATGCAGGTCCCGCGAAAATGTAATATATAATGCTGTATATTGTGTTTGGATTGTCCAATGTTTATCATGAACGGAGGTGGCGATCAGAATAGGTCTAAAGGGGAAAACTTTGGTGTGTGTGTGTGTGTACAATGGAGTACAAAGGAAATCACGCAACAAGTGCTCTAGTGACCCTTCTAGGCTGCTTGTCCTCCAAAACACTGAGGATCAAGTGTCCAAACAGTGGTTTAGAGTGGGTAAGGGAACATTGGAAAGGGAACTACTGCCCTGGAACTAATGTCCGTGGCAGGATTAGGAAGTTAGTAGGGGACAGAGGGGTTAGTAACTGAGGGGGGGATAAAATAAAGTTATTCATTTACAAACGCAGTCAGTCGCGGGTTTAATGCGAGATATTTGTCTATGCGGAGTTTAAATGAATCACCGGTGCTGCAGTCTATAACGTCTCGGGGGAAGCCCATTCCACAAGTTGACAACTCGATTGAAGAAGAAATTCTTAGATTCGTGTGAGTTAAAAGATTTACCAATAATTTTGCAACCGTTTCCCCGCGTGTAATTAGATTGGTCGATAGTGAAGTACTTACTACAGTTCATATTGTCGATGCCTTTGATGATTTTGAACACTTGAATTAAGTCACCTCTTAATCTGCACTGGGTTAAAGGAAATAGATTTAATTCTCTAAGACGCTCTTCGTATGGTTTGTTCTTTAGGCTAGGGATCATTTTGGTAACTCTACGTTGAACTCGTTCTAGCTTGTTTATATCTTTTTGGTAATAAGGGCACCAGGATTGAACGCAGTATTCCAGAAGAGGGCGGACTAAGGAATTGTAAAGGGTTAGGATAACATCTTTGGATTTATGCTCAAATGACCTGCCTATAAAGCCAATTATTTTGTTTGCCTTCCTAACAACTTCTGAACATTGTTGACTCTGTTTTAGGTTACTCGATATTGTTACTCCCAGATCGGTTTCTCTGTTTACATTCTTAAGCTGAGTGCCATTCATCGAATAGTTTGCTTTCTCATTTAGGTATCCGATATGTAGTACTTTACATTTATCCGCATTGAAACTCATTTGCCAAATTTGGGCCCAACATGACAATTTATCTAGATTGTGTTGCATATCGGCAACTTGTTCTTTTGAGAGTACGCTATTTGCAATTTTTGTATCGTCAGCAAATTTTGAGACTGTACAGGTGAGACCCTCATCTATGTCGTTGATGTAAATTAGAAAGAGAATTGGTCCTAGTACCGATCTCTGGGGTACCCCTCTACTTACATTGGTCCATTTAGATGCCTTACCGTTTATGACTACTCTTTGCTTTCTGTCGCTGAGCCAATTTTCTATCCATTTCAACACACCGTCTTGTATTCCATGCGCTTTTAGTTTTAGCAGTAAATGTTTGTGGGAAACTTTGTCCAAGGCCTTTTGAAAATCAAGGTATATACTATCTACAGCTTTACTCTCATTGTAGAGGTTGAGGATATCGTGGAAATGTCTAACAGGTTTGTTAAACAGGAACGTTTTTTACGAAAGCCGTGTTGAGTATGTTTAAGTAAGTTATTTGCCTCTAAGTTATTTACGAGTCTATCTCTTATGACTGTTTCTAGCATTTTACATACATAGTGGGAGACCACTACAAGGACCAGGCCAGCTGGACAGAACGGGGTGTGCCGACTTCTTCAGGAGCCATGAGCTCCACTCCCTTCCTTTCAAAGCACCAGGTATTACAGTTAGGAGTCAGAAGAGGTGCCATGTGTGCAGCCACACAACTCACAGACCCCGCAAAGTGAGCAAAACCACATGGGAATGCCTCGAGTGTGAAGTGGCACTGTGTGCTGGACGGTGCTTCAATGAGTTTCACACTCTCCAACAATTTTGAAGTGCCCGTGACAATAACAGTGAAAGTGACACTATCAATTATCATAGTCCAGTGAAAGTGACACTATAATAATAAAACAACTAAGTATAAGTGAAAAAACACATAAGTAATAATAAATTCCTTCATAACAATATGATCAAGTGAAAGTGACACTATATATATTATGAGCTTACCTAACAATACATAAAAGTGAAAATGACACTATCAATTATCATAGTCCAGTGAAAGTGACACTATATATATTATTAGCTTACCTAACAATACATAAAAGTGAAAATGACACCATCAACTATCAAAGTCCAGTGAAAGTGACACTATAATCATTATAATAATAATAAAACTAAGTAATAAGTGACAGAGACACAAATAACTTCATGAAAATAACTTTATTGAGTGAAAATAACATAATAACTATAATAAATGGCATAATAAACAATAAAACACTATCAAATCGCTTCCCGGCATAATTTCGGGTGGAGCGACGAGTGCAATTGGGCGTCGTAGCCGGGGCCGCGATTGAGTGTTCGGACGCGCTGAGGTAAATACGCGGCAAAACTTACCTCCACTTCCATCACCATCACTCTGGAACTAGTTGAGCTAGAGATCTCTACTCAACGCCATTCTACGCGGCAAGGTAAGGCGCACATTTATATATATCTGTTATTAACCGCTAAGTGTCGGCGCGCAACATAAGTCGAGTATAATTAATCTGGACTATCTGGCGGCGCTCGACATAGGTCGTGTGGCAATTTCAGCACGTAATGTTGCTGGGAGAGAGAGACAAGTGGTGGCAGGAGAGTAGCGAGCGTATGACTGCTCCAGACCACCGCGGCGAACCTACTGACACGAATCCCACCTCCTCCCTCCCTCTCTCACTCGCTATATATGGAATTGTATGGGGAAAGTGCCGAATTACATGCTTTTTTCACTCGCGTTGCGCGGTTGTTGCAAGAAAACTAGCCATCATAAAAGGATCGTTATGGTGTCATTGGAAAGCTCTGTTTATGCCCTTTCAGGGATAGATACTTGTTTTACGCTCTGGGTCTTATTTAGGCATGAAAATGATCATGTAAACAGCCCTATTTTGGCTAAAAACACCCCGCTGGGCGGTACATATAAATAAACCGCCTAGCCCGCTAATAAGGTGTTAATGTAGGTAATATATTAAGCGAGATTAGCCTTAGTTTACTTTTGTTGATTTTCAGCCAGATCGCCCGGATACGACCTCCGTCATTTAGAAAGGCATCCTGGGCCACGAGGGTTAAAGAAATCTTCGGTGTTTACAATTATATTTCCGCGACCCCATTCTACTTTAATGCGAACCCGTTTCTACACTGTTGCTGTTTTCAATATTGTCTCCCCCCTTTCGTACAATTTACTTGTATTTCGCGTTGCCAACCTACTTAATTTTAGTATATAATTTAATTATAATTATAATCATAATTCTCCTACAAGTTTTAAATATTAACCATTAGAAACATGCAAATATTTATGTAGGCCCTTTTTGTCATACTTTAGGCTGAAGATGGCTTGTGTGTATGCCAAAACGTCCCAAAATACAGATGTTCATCCAAGTGCTGGTTTTTCTATATATATATATATATATATATATATATATCGAAAACATTTTATGTTAGTTTTATATTGTGTGTTTTTTCTCTTTCATTTTTAGACCCTGATGATGACATAAGTTGATATGTCGAAACGTTGGTACCAAAATAAAGATGTTGTTCGCTACCAATACCCTTGTGATAGTTTTCCTCTTGAAAATACGATTCCCTATGAACAACCCTATATCCGAAAATAAATATGATAATAACAATAACCTAATGAATCTTACCATATCGTCGTGTATAAAGTGAGTATAGCACTTGATACTGGCCGTGCCCCCGACCTGAGCCACCACCTCTGTGTTGTTCTGGCTCTCTGGGGTCATGTCTGCCAGGCTGGGTCCCCGGTGGGGTCTGTGGTCTCTGGGGGGGTCAGACCCACCATAGGAGAATACTGAGTAGCGTAGACTAGATCCCACACCTGGCCAGAGAGAGAGAAAGAGAAGGGAGGTTATATTTGAGGAAATTATAATGATTGGTTAACAACAGGAGAGATAGATAGATATATAGCTAGATAAATAGATAGATAGATTATATATATATATATATATATATATATATATATATATATATATAGAGAGAGAGAGAGAGAGAGAGAGAGAGCAGTGGGTAAATATTTCCAGAATTATCAAAAACAGTACACCTATTTCACTAATATATACTGTATATACCGGTATTACTTTAGAAACATCAGAAATCATGCCAAAACTGTATTAAACCTAACTAAATCAAACTTTCTCCATAAGCAGGCAAATAAACTTCTAAATAATCCAAATGATAACAAAATATTTTGGTCTACTCTTAACTCATTCAAATCCAACTTCACTACTGCTTCATCCATTCCACCATTAAAATCTCCGACTGGCAATCTTGTAAGTGACCCACGAGGTAAAGCTAACCTTCTTGCAGATATTTTCTCCACCAACTCAACCTTAGATGAAATCAATCAAGATGTCCCTGTACTTAATTTTAATTCACCTGAAATTCCCTCACTTAAGATCCACACCAGACATGTCAAAACTATTTTGCAGAATCTCTCAGTAGATAAGGCTCCTGGTCCAGATGAAATTCCTCCAATAGTACTTAAGAATTGCTCCTTGGTGCTCGCTCCTGTATTGGCAAAATTTTTCCGTCTGTGTACTCATACCTCATGCTTCCCAGTACCCTGGAAAGAAGCAAACATCCATCCAGTTCCTAAAAAAGGTGCCTCTTCAGATCCATCAAACTACAGACCAATAGCTATAACTTCCACTCTTGGCAAAGTTTTTGAAATTATATTAAATAATCACATAATTAAGCATCTGGAGAATAATAAATTAATCAGTGATAGGCAATATGGTTTTAGACGATGTCGATCAACTGCAGACATTCTTTGCCTTCTTACGCATCAAATCAACCAAGCTACAGACCAACATGGTGAAACACATACAATAGCACTGGATATATCAAAGGCATTTGATAGAGTCTGGCATCAATCCTTATTTTCGAAGATGTCACACTACGGCCTTGCATCATTAGTTCCACTAATTTCTTCTTATCTTCATAACAGAAAAACACGTGTAATGGTAGATGGCCTTTATTCTCAATTTCACTCAATAAATGCTGGTGTTCCCCAGGGATCAGTTTTGGCCCCAACTCTGTTCCTCATTCATATCAATGATCTCATATCTACCACTCATAATCCAATACATTCCTACGCAGATGACTCAACACTCCACAGTTCCTTCACATTTACCAATTCTTTCACCCAACCCGATCTTATAAATTCAAAAATAAACACTGCAATTTCTCTGAACCGGGACCTTTCTAGAATTAATGAATGGGGACAAGAGAATCTAGTTTCCTTTAATGCACAGAAAACCAAGTACATTCAATTTTCTAACCGACAGAATCTCACTGACTCCCATATATTTTTTAATGATGTAAATATTCCCACTTCCCCTAGTATTGACATTCTCGGTGTAACATTAACTACTAACTTGAGCTGGACACATTATGTTAGAAGCATTGCTAAGAATGCCTCTAAAAAACTGGGACTCCTGTACAGAGTTCGAGAATTCTTCACTGACGAGCAGTTGGCCGTAATATATAAAAGTCATGTGCGCTCTCAGATGGATTACTGTTCACCTCTGTGGGGTGGAAGTGGAGTGGTTGCATTGAGGCAGTTGGACAAAATTCAAAATAAAGCTATTAGATTAATCAATAACCCTGCAATCATACAGGACCTTCCTACATTAGCCATACGAAGAAACGTTGCATCCCTTGCATTATTCTACAGATATTTTCACAGCAATTGTTCCGAGGAACTTGCTTCAATTGTGCCGCCTCTCCACATCTTTCCCCCGTAGAACTAGGGCAGCTGAGAGCGCCCATGAATTTACACTTTCTCCTCCACAATGCAGAACTTCTGCTTATCAGAATTCATTTATCCCCAGAGCTATTACTCTTTGGAATTCACTTCCCTCGAATTGCTTTCCACAAACTTACAATCAACAAATGTTTAAATCCAGTTGTTACAAACATTTTATGAATGGAGGATGCCTTTAGGCACATGGACCTTTTTGTTTTATCTGTGTTTTTCCTTCCTCCGTTCATTGTCTCTTAAAAAAAAAAAAAAAAAAAAAATATATACAGGGTGATTCAGTAACCCATTTCATAAATTTAATGGCAAATTCGGGAGTAAAAAATAAGACTAATTTACTGTATGACCCTTAGGGTGAGTCTTTGATATGATGGAGATATTACACCTTTAAAGTTATCGATAGATAGAAAAGAAAAAAATCTAAGGAGTGAGAATGAAAATGTCGTTGCTAATACAACTACGACTATTACTACTACTACTATAGCTACGATGAATAGAGTATTAATTATGATGATGGTGATAAAATGCTAATGTTCTTTTGAGCATTGAGACAACTGCTACCATATGCAACCATTTACATACCACGTGAAACCAAAGAAACAATCTTTAGATTCATGTACAGATTGATTCAAGATTCATTAAGACGAGCAGAGTATCAAAGCTCAAAGTCGGCAGGAAGATCCCTCCTCCTCCACTTACCCCTCTTCCACCACTTACTCCTCCTCCTCTTCCTCTTACTTATCCTCTGCCGCCTGTTTCTCCCCTTGCTACTACTACTACTAATACAATGATTATTAATAATAATGATGATGATAATACAAATACAGTAGTAATGTACCTTTGTAAATTGCGAAACGAACTGCATCCAGCTACCGTATGCAGGCATTTTGATACCAAGTCTTGGTTACGCTACCCTGCCAGTTAGCAACGACATTTTCATTCTCACTCCTTAGATTTTATTCTTTTATATCTATCGATAACTTTAACACCTTACGAGCGGCCTATGCGATTTATTTATGTGTACCGCCCAGCGGGGTGTTTTTAGCCAAAATAGGGCTGTTTACGTGATCATTTTCATGCCTAAATAAGACCCAGAACGTAAAACAAGTATCTATCCCTGAAAAGGCATAAACAGAGCTTTCGAATGACACCATAACGATCCTTGTATGATGGATAGTTTTCTTGCAATAACCGTGCAACGCGAGTGCAAAAAGCAGGTAATTCGGTACTTTCGGTACATAATTGAGTATGTAGCGAGTGAGAGAGGGAGGAGGGAGCTGAGATTTGTGTCAGTAGGTTCGCCGCGGTGGTCTGGAGCAGTCATACGCTCGCTAGTCTCCTGCCACCACTTGTCTCTCTCTCTCAGCCACATTACGTGCTGAAATTGCCACTCGAGTTATGTCGAGCGCCGCCACATAGTCCAGCTTTATTAAATACGACTTAAGTGGTGAGCCGCTAATAAAGGGTTAAAGGTGTAATATCTCCATCATATCAAAGACTCACCCTAAGGGTCATAGAGTAAATTAGTCTTATTTTTGTCTCCCGAATTTGCCATTACATTTATGAAAAGGGTTACTGAATCACCCTGTATATATATATATATATATATATATATATATATATATATATATATATATACCGTATATATATATATATTACACACACACAATACAAGGCGGCTGTGAGTGACGGTGGAATGCTAAAAATTCCTATTTCTTGATTGATATACATGTGTGCGGCTTTGCTTGGTGTACACAGCAGATATTTACACATACATGGAATACTAAAACTTAAAACCATGCAGAAGGGGATTCAGGAAAAAAATTATGGTCAATATACAGTAGATGCAACAATATAGGTAGCAATTTTCTAATGGTAGTTTTGGGTTCCGATCATTATATGCTTCATTTCTATATACTTTTTATCCCCGGGAAAAACCCTCACAAATCTTGGGATTTTTAATTTTTTTCTTGGGATTTTTTATTTGTGTTTCATTAACCTAACCAAAAAACCTAGTCTAACATATCCTAAATGTATTTGGGGGCTATTAGGTTAGGTTAGGTTAGGTTTTTTGGTTAGGTTAATGACCAAAAAAACAAAAATTCTCAAGAAAAACAAATTAAGGAATGCGCCAGACATACTGATAGGGTTAATTTCGTCAGTGCATTAGCTACATAAGTGTATTAAGGGGAGGTTATTAGTTTGTTCCCTAGACCTCCATCAAGCCTAAAATTACACCCCCTAGATCCCCTATCAAGATAACTTTGTACATTTTTGTACAATGGACATTTGTACTGTGACGCATGTTCAGTGTGAGCATGCTGTACAGAACGCCTAGTCATGCCCCACTCTCGCTAGGATCGTCAGGGCAGGAACTTTGGCTGTAGTCTATGTAGAGTTTCCTAACTTAGTTCATGTGAGCCGTTGTACTGTGAGTGTTGTGAATGTGTATTTTGTTTTCATCTGAGTCAACGAGTTCTATTTTATATCATTAGTTATAAGTATTGTGTGTAAAACTTATTTGTAATGATGGGAAGAGAAACAGCTACAGTTGGGGGTCAGTGGGTGCGCCAGGCGGGAGGTGGGCCTAACTCACTAGCACTCCCCCCTCCCCCCTCCCCTCAGTGCTAGGGGAGCCTTTGTCTATCCCAGAGGAGAGAGAGAAATTACGTAATGGTTGTCAGTGGGCGGTCCTTAGTAGTTCACGTTGGGCTCACTAGAGGGCCGGGTATAAAAAGGGAAGTCTAGCCATTTTTTCATCAGAACTCATTAGGCAGAGCGACTTCTCATTTCCCTTGCTTACTATATATATTCTTCTGACTGATGTGAACTTTCTCTACTACCTTACATTCTTATCTCCTCTTTTCCCTGCCTGTTTAACTTCCATGGTCCCGTTGGTGCAGAGCTAGTCAGCCAACGTATTATCGCTTGAGTTCTCACGAGATACTTGCCTATTAGATAGCCTATTTTGGAAGGGTTAACTTAGAATAGGATTGATTTATGTTTATTGCACTTGTATATGCATTTCCCTGTGTGTTATTATTATTCCTGTTTTCTGCTAGTCTAGGTAATGCTAGACTGGGGTAAGGCTTTTCTGTGTTACGAGTTGTTGTTTGATGCAGTGGTTAAGCGATAAACCTGCATACTCGTTTCGGTTCAGTGAAGCCTAGGTTGTCTTCGCGGCTGACTGTGTTGAGTTAATAATTTACAGTGCGTGAGGGCAAGAGCCTAACCACCCTGTATTTTATTAACAGTTTGTTTTTACTTTGTCAAGGAGCCGGGAGAAAACCAGATACAAGGGATCTGGATTTCTCAAAGTGCACTTGTTAGTTTTAACGTAATACTTTAAACAGTTGTGAGGACTTCGCTAGGCTACGAGCCGTTTTTGCTCTGTCACTGCTACCTTTTGCCCACAGTACCCCAGCTAGACTTTACTCGATTAGTAGATACAGAATAGTATTGAAGCTTTCCTTATGTATGATATTGTTTATGCACTATTGATTTCATGTGTTGCACGCTTGGCTACTTTAGTGATTAGTGGCCCACGAGCACAATCCGAGTAGGCTATTGCTGTTGCATTTGCGGAGTACTTCTTTTTAATGTTTGCCATTTACTATTGCATATTCTTTTTATTATTCTTATGCCAATTTAAACCTTTAATAGTATTTAATTGCCAGTGTTTTTGCTTATTGAATTACTGTTCAAAATCCAATACGTACTTCTTACGAGCATCCGAGAAGCATCTAGCTTTTTTCAGAAGATTCCTTGCTCGATGCTTAAGGACTATTAATTAACGTAACGTAATAGTGCCGATCCGAAGTAGAGGGTGGAGGACTTCTTAAGTTCTTAGTCAAGGGTGGATTACTTCGGCTTCGGCCAACACTATTCTTTGGTGTTGTTGTTTCTTACTTCTTTGTTTGATTGTTGACCAGACTAGAGAATTCCTGTCTCTTTATTAGTCTGTTGTTGAACACTAGTACCGAGTTCTTGTATACCCCGTTATAGCAGATTGAACTCTGGAGGGTATTGGTGTTTTTTGTTCGGCTGGCAGTACTCAGGGGTTGGGATCGTGTGTTTCCGTTGTGGCAGCGAGCCGTATTCGAGTCCTGATTGAGAGCCCTTGTGTACCCGAGTGCCAGTTCGTAACAAATGGCGACCTTGCTTAGGATTTTGTGAACAGTATAAATTTTTGCAGAGTTGTACAACATTTGTTTGTTTGTATTTTAGCGTGCATATTGAAGAATATTTTTTTTGTATGGCAATTAGTAAAGCATTTAAGAGACTCCAGTTAATTTAGTAATTAGTGCTTGCATAGGAAGTTTAACACTTTTGTCTCGAGAATTTTTTTGTGGACTTCAGTATGTCGTGCATTAGCACTGACGATGAGCGAGAGATGTCACTTGAAGGTGTGCCGTTAGTAACCAGTGAGGAGGATGCTAGAGTTTTTGTGAGTAAGCGGTACCACGTGACGGAGGAGAGGCTGACTGGGGTGGATGTTTGTGGCTTGCACCTGATAGCCAAGGTTTTGGGCATTTCCAATGTAGTAGGGATGTCCAAGGGGGAGCTGATTTCCTGGGTGTTGCGTGGGCGACATGGGGTTTCGGAGGAGAGGGCGTTTGGGGGGGTTCCTCCCCAGATCCCCTCTCACTCGACTCCCACAGTGCCGTCCACTCAGTTACCGGAGGTTAGCACTCTCCCACAGAGGGATGATAATTGGCAGATTGGAGTGCCCTCGGGTGGTGCACATGGTGGTTCCCCAGTTTTTGCCCCCCCCCTCCTTCAGTAGTGGCAGCTCCCTCTTCCTGCCTGTCTCCAGATATGGCATTTAGACTTGAGCTTGCTAAGATTGAGGCTCGGAAGCAGGAGAATGAGACTAGGAGGCATGAGATTGAGGTTAGGAGGCAAGAGGATGAGACCAGGAGGCAAGAGGATGAGACCAGGAGGCATGAGGCTGAGCTTAGGTACGACTCAGAGAAATATTGTGCTAAATTAGATTTAGATAAGACTCGTGCAGAGTCGACAGGGACTCGGATGGGCCATGAGGGCCAAGTAAGAGAACAGTCCGTAGCCCACTTAGTCAAATTGGTGCCGGTATTTAGTGAAACTGAAGTCACAGAATTTTTTAATCGTTTTGAGAAGAAGTGTAGGGAGCATAATTGGCCTGAAGAGAAGTGGGCAGCTCTAGTCTCCTCAAGACTTACGGGTAAGGGTCTGAAGGCTTATGAAGCACTGCCTTTAGAGTCTTGCATTGACTACCCAGAATTGAAGAGAGCTGTCCTACGGGCATACGAGTTGCAACCGGAAACATATCGATTGAAGTTTCGGGGTGTTACAAAGACTAGGGAGGCGACCTTTCTTGAACATGCCCGGGACTTAAAAGATGCACTTAAAAACTGGACATGTTCTGAGAAAGCTGAGACGGCAGAACAGTTGACTGAGCTGTTTCTGCTCGAGCAGTTTTATAAGTGTACTGGTGCAGAAATGACTTTAACTATTAAAGAAAAGAACCCAAAAACTCTACAGGAGGCAGCTGAGATGGCTGACCTCCGGCTATCACTAATTCGTGGGTGCGGGTCTGCCCAGCGTAGTGAGGCAGGTAACAAGGGGCGTGACGTCCCACCCCCCCGAGTTAGTGATATACCTTATGCAAACAAGTACAAGAGCCATGATACCAAGACTGACCACAAGACTAGCACCGTCCCATTTAAGAAGGGGCCGGGCCCTTCCCAGTACCAAGGGAAGCCCAAAGGGGAGTTGGAGTGTTATCATTGTCATAAAAAGGGGCACTTTGCAAGAGTCTGTCCTAGCAAACCACCTACAGCAGCTGTGTCTTTGGCCTGCAACATTGGTGTGTCTCCGAAGTCATCTGAGTTTGCCCGGGCAGTTCGTCAGAGGCTGAGGCACAGCCAATGCAGAAGCACCTGGGAGGCTCGAACCCTGCTCAGGATGTTTTTTGCGACCATAGAGGGCAGGGTTGCGTGATGTGGGCGGGGCGCAAGCATGGAGTAGAGGTCTTGCGTGATACAGGTGCTTCCCAGACTCTGATGAAAAACTTGACTGGCTACCCTATAAACGCAGCTCGGGTGGTAGTGGTGCAGGGTATTAATGCAACTCGGTCATACCCGCTGGTGCGGTTGGAGTTGGAGGTGGATGGTGTGGCACGTGAATTGGATGTCGGGATTGTGGAGAAACTGCCAGTGGAGGGCGTCGACCTTCTTCTCGGCAACGACTTTGCAATGCCCGCTTCTGAGGTTCTACCATTAGTCATTGCCGAGAGGCCGGCCGACGTGAGTATGGAAAAGCAAGAGTGGGTCGAGCGGTGCCAGACACAACCCATGGCGTGTGTTGTCACCCGAGCTCGGGCAGCTAAAGTGTCACAGCCTAAGTCCTCCGTCTTCGGACCAGCGGAGGAACGATCAACAGGAGGAGGCTAAAGCTGGAGTTGGTTTTAAGAGTTTTACTCGGCGGCTCTCCTGGGTGATTCAGTATTAGCACCATTACTTAATTCTGGAGTAGCCCCTGGGCCTGTCATCGAGAGTGACGAGGCTGGGCATGACGAGTCTCCACGACAGCAACGTTATGTACATCGAGAGAGACAGAGGGAGAAGCCCAGTATCGGTGAAGGTCATGCATTGCTCCGGGAGCAGTTAGATCGCTTGGCACCCTCAGATATACGTCGGTTACAACTAGAGGACCCTGAGCTCCAAACGTGTGCTAATGGAGCTGTAGACCTCGACGAGGATGGCGATGCACAGCCAGGAGATTTTTTTTATTTAGAAGGCATCCTCTATAGGCGTTTTCAAGACCCTAAACGTAGTTGGCAAAAGGGGTCCGGAGTAGTGGACCAGTTGGTGGTGCCACGGGAGTGCAGGGATAGCCTACTGAGGTTGGCGCATGACATACCACTGGCAGGACATCTGGGGGTGAGAAAAACGGTGGCGGCTTTGGGGAAATTGTTTTGGTGGCCGGGGATGAAGTCTCATGTGCAGTCATGGATAAACTCATGTGATATTTGTCAACGTGGCGGGAAACCGAACCAAGTTATTCCTAAGGCTCCGTTACACCCTATTCCTGTGATTGGGCCACCCTTTAGTAAAATTATTGTTGACATGGTTGGTCCACTCCCTCCCACTAAGGCTGGAAATAAATTTTTGTTAACCATAATGGATGTTGCCACTAGATACCCCGATGCATACCCTATGAAAAATGGAATGGCTAAGACGGTAGTCAGTAACTTGTTGTGGTACTTCTCAAGGTACGGGTACCCGGAGGAGATTCAGTCTGATCAGGGATCTAATTTCACCTCCAACATGTTCAAGCAAACAATGCAACAGCATGGGATACGAGCAGTAGTATCGTCAGCGTATCACCCTGAGAGTCAAGGGGTGCTTGAGCGGTGGCATGCTACACTTAAAAGCATGCTCAGGTGTTATTGTGCTGACAACGGTATGGATTGGGATCTTGGATTGCCTTATGTGCTGTTTGCTGCTCGGGAGGTACCTGGTGAGAGCCTGGGGTTTAGTCCAAACGAGCTGATTTTTGGACACCGTGTCAGGGGCCCCCTTAACATGCTGAAAGAAATTTGGGAGAGGACTGTGCAGCCTTGTCCATTATTAAAGTATGTGCTTGAAAGCCGTGAGCGCATGCTTAAGAGTCTGGAGATGGCAGGTAGAAATTTGACAGAATCACAAGCTTTGATGAAGGACAGGTATGATCGCAAAGTGAGGCTCCGGAAGTTCACTGTAGGACAAGAGGTATTAATTTTGTTGCCTTTGGTTGGTAACCCCCTCTCTGCGAAGTACACTGGACCTTATAAAATTGTAGAACAAATTTCAGACTTAGATTACCTTGTTGCCACTCCAGACAGGAGGAAAAAGAACCAGTTATGTCACGTGAACCTTATTAAAGAGTATGTGAGGCGCCCCTCTGAGCCTCTCACTGTCCCTGTGTTGGCTTGTTGCGGCCGTGTTGGAGAAGGAGAGGGGGACAGTCAAGCTTCAGAGGAGGATAGCTGGGATCAACATGTTTCAGCGGATCAGTGGGCGGGGAACTCGAGCCTAAGGGCTGACGAGGCTATAGCTCATTTGCCTGAGCCGCAGTTTGATGCTATCCGTCAGTTGTTCGGTTCATACCCCACTGTATTTGCTGAACACCCAGGCCTCACTACTCAGGCTATGCATGAAGTTGACGTTGGGGACCATCTACCCTTTAAGTCAATCCCGTACCGTGTGCCCCCCATAAAACTACCAGCTCTGAGGGATGAGTTGGAGTATATGCTCGGTAGAGGGTTGATAGAGAAAGGCACAGTTAAGTGGACTTCCCCCGTAACACTGCAGCCTAAGCCAGATGGCAAGGTACGCTTTTGTATTGATTTCCGTAGGTTAAACAGTTTGACTCCAACTAACCCATATCCTCTTCCTCGGGTTGATAGTGTTGACAAAATTGGTAATGCTCGTTTTTTGTCTAAAGTAGATTTAGTAAAAGGTTACTGGCAAGTACCTTTGTCCGAGCGTGCTAAAGAGGTATGTGGTTTTGTTGTGGACGGGAGTGCCTACCGGTGCAATGTTATGCCTTACGGACTTAAGAATGCACCAGCAACGTTTCAGAACCTGATGAATGAAATTGTAAAGGACATTCCAAATTGCACCGTATATTTGGACGATGTAATCATTTATGATGACGACTTTGAGAGCCATTGTGAGCACCTTGAGACCTTGTTCCGGAAACTTAGTGAAGCAGGTCTGGTAGTAAATTTGGCAAAGTGTGACTTCGTAAAAGCCACTGTGCAGTACCTTGGGTTTGTAGTGGGAAGGGGACAGGTGTGCCCTCCTCAGAACAAGGTACAGGCTATCAATACATTTCCGCACCCAACAACCAAGAAGCAGATTATGAGATTCTTGGGTATGATAGGCTACTACAGACGCTTCATAAAAGGTTACTCAACGGTGTTGGCACCTCTCACAGATTTGTTATCTAAAGACAAAAAGTTTTTGTGGGCACCTGAGTGTGAAAAGGCTTTCACTTTGTGAAACATTTGCTATGTACTCACCCGATACTCAGGGCCCCAGACTTTAACAGGCCTTTTCAGCTGGCAACAGATGCTAGTGGTGTAAGGGCTGGTGCCGTCTTGCTACAGACAGACAATGAAGGTGTGGAACACCCAGTAAGTTTCTTTTCTAAGAAGTTCAATGCTGCACAAAAGAACTATTCTACAATAGAAAAGGAATTACTGGCGATTGTGCTGTCGCTCAGGCACTTCGAGGTGTATGTTCCAGCCTATGGCCCAGTCGTGGTTATCTACACTGATCATCACCCTTTGAGATTCCTGAATCAATTTCACAATCGCAATATGAGACTGACCAGGTGGTCTTTGATGTTGCAGGAGTATAACCTGGACATCCATCATATTGCTGGATGTGACAATGTGATCGCGGTTTGTTTATCAAGGGTGGATGATCAGTCGTAGGCTATCACAGGTGTGTGGGTTTGAGTGGAGGAAAATAGGCTGCCCTTATAGTGCAGCCGGGAAAAACATATTAAAATATAAAAATCATATAAAAAACTCTTTCTTTTGATATAGGTAATCGTATAAGTTTGTCATAGCCTATAGAGTTTGAGTAGTCCACGAACTATCAAACGGCTGAGCTGCTGTAAGCTCGCTCTGGGAGCATGATATTGTGTCTTTTTGCTATTGTTGGGAGGAGTTATAAAATGTGATTTTTGTTTTAATAATAAGATGTGTTTTGGTGAATAACTCAGCTTTGTTTTAGTGCCATGCGGTCGCTGGGTGTGAGGGGCTTGATGGGGTTCTGTGTTTGTCAGATTTTAGCTCAGGGTTGAGCAAGTAAAATCTTGGGGGAGGTGTGACGCATGTCCAGTGTGAGCATGCTGTACAGAACGCCTAGTCATGCCCCACTCTCGCTAGGATCGTCAGGGCAGGAACTTTGGCTGTAGTCTATGTAGAGTTTCCTTACTTAGTTCATGTGAGCCGTTGTACTGTGAGTGTTGTGAATGTGTATTTTGTTTTCATCTGAGTCAACGAGTTCTATTTGATATCATTAGTTATAAGTATTGTGTGTAAAACTTATTTGTAATGATGGGAAGAGAAACAGCTACAGTTGGGGGTCAGTGGGTGCGCCAGGCGGGAGGTGGGCCTAACTCACTAGCACTCCCCCCTCCCCCCTCCCCTCAGTGCTAGGGGAGCCTTTGTCTATCCCAGAGGAGAGAGAGAAATTACGTAATGGTTGTCAGTGGGCGGTCCTTAGTAGTTCACGTTGGGCTCACTAGAGGGCCGGGTATAAAAAGGGAAGTCTAGCCATTTTTTCATCAGAACTCATTAGGCAGAGCGACTTCTCATTTCCCTTGCTAACTATATATATTCTTCTGACTGATGTGAACTTTCTCTACTACCTTACATTCTTATATCCTCTTTTCCCTGCCTGTTTAACTTCCATGGTCCCGTTGGTGCAGAGCTAGTCAGCCAACGTATTATCGCTTGAGTTCTCACGAGATACTTGCCTATTAGATAGCCTATTTTGGAAGGGTTAACTTAGAATAGGATTGATTTATGTTTATTGCACTTGTATATGCATTTCCCTGTGTGTTATTATTATTATTCCTGTTTTCTGCTAGTCTAGGTAATGCTAGACGGGGGTAAGGCTTTTCTGTGTTACGAGTTGTTGTTTGATGCAGTGGTTAAGCGATAAACCTGCATACTCGTTTCGGTTCAGTGAAGCCTAGGTTGTCTTCGCGGCTGACTGTGTTGAGTTAATAATTTACAGTGCATGAGGGCAAGAGCCTAACCACCCTGTATTTTATTAACAGTTTGTTTTTACTTTGTCAAGGAGCCGGGAGAAAACCAGATACAAGGGATCTGGATTTCTCAAAGTGCACTTGTTAGTTTTAACGTAATACTTTAAACAGTTGTGAGGACTTCGCTAGGCTACGAGCCGTTTTTGCTCTGTCACTGCTACCTTTTGCCCACAGTACCCCAGCTAGACTTTACTCGATTAGTAGATACAGAATAGTATTGAAGCTTTCCTTATGTATGATATTGTTTATGCACTATTGATTTCATGTGTTGCACGCTTGGCTACTTTAGTGATTAGTGGCCCACGAGCACAATCCGAGTCGGCTATTGCCGTTGCATTTGCGGAGTACTTCTTTTTAATGTTTGACATTTACTATTGCATATTCTTTTTATTATTCTTATGCCAATTTAAACCTTTAATAGTATTTAATTGCCAGTGTTTTTGCTTATTGAATTACTGTTCAAAATCCGATACGTACTTCTTACGAGCATCCGAGAAGCATCTAGCTTTTTTCAGAAGATTCCTTGCTCGATGCTTAAGGACTATTAATTAACGTAACGTAATAGTGCCGATCCGAAGTAGAGGGTGGAGGACTTCTTAAGTTCTTAGTCAAGGGTGGATTACTTCGGCTTCGGTCAACACTATTCTTTGGTGTTGTTGTTTCTTACTTCTTTGTTTGATTGTTGACCAGACTAGAGAATTCCTGTCTCTTTATTAGTCTGTTGTTGAACACTAGTACCGAGTTCTTGTATACCCCGTTATAGCAGATTGAACTCTGGAGGGTATTGGTGTTTTTTGTTCGGCTGGCAGTACTCAGGGGTTGGGATCGTGTGTTTCCGTTGTGGCAGCGAGCCGTATTCGAGTCCTGATTGAGAGCCCTTGTGTACCCGAGTGCCAGTTCGTAACAAATGGCGACCTTGCTTAGGATTTTGTGAACAGTATACATTTTTGCAGAGTTGTACAACATTTGTTTGTTTGTATTTTAGCGTGCATATTGAAGAATATTTTTTTTTGTATGACAATTAGTAAAGCATTTAAGAGACTCCAGTTAATTTAGTAATTAGTGCTTGCATAGGAAGTTTAACACTTTTGTCTCGAGAATTTTGTTGTGGACTTCAGTATGTCGTGCATTAGCACTGACGATGAGCGAGAGATGTCACTTGAAGGTGTGCCGTTATTAACCAGTGAGGAGGATGCTAGAGTTTTTGTGAGTAAGCGGTACCACGTGACGGAGGAGAGGCTGACTGGGGTGGATGTTTGTGGCTTGCACCTGATAGCCAAGGTTTTGGGCATTTCCAATGTAGTAGGGATGTCCAAGGGGGAGCTGATTTCCTGGGTGTTGCGTGGGCGCCATGGGGTTTCGGAGGAGAGGGCGTTTGGGGGGGTTCCTCCCCAGATCCCCTCTCACTCGACTCCCACAGTGCCGTCCACTCAGTTACCGGAGGTTAGCACTCTCCCACAGAGGGATGAGAATTGGCAGATTGGAGTGCCCTCGGGTGGTGCACATGGTGGTTCCCCAGTTTTTGCCCCCCCCCTCCTTCAGTAGTGGCAGCTCCCTCTTCCTGCCTGTCTCCAGATATGGTATTTAGACTTGAGCTTCCTAAGATTGAGGGTAGGAAGCAGGAGAATGAGACTAGGAGGCATGAGATTGAGGTTAGGAGGCAAGAGGATGAGACCAGGAGGCAAGAGGATGAGACCAGGAGGCATGAGGCTGAGCTTAGGTACGACTCAGAGAAATATTGTGCTAAATTAGATTTAGATAAGACTCGTGCAGAGTCGACAGGGACTCGGATGGGCCGTGAGGGCCAAGTAAGAGAACAGTCCTTAGCCCCCTTAGTCAAATTGGTGCCGGTATTTAGTGAAACTGAAGTCACAGAATTTTTTAATCGTTTTGAGAAGAAGTGTAGGGAGCATAATTGGCCTGAAGAGAAGTGGGCAGCTCTAGTCTCCTCAAGACTTACGGGTAAGGGTCTGAAGGCTTATGAAGCACTGCCTTTAGAGTCTTGCATTGACTACCCAGAATTGAAGAGAGCTGTCCTACGGGCATACGAGTTGCAACCGGAAACATATCGATTGAAGTTTCGGGGTGTTACAAAGACTAGGGAGGCGACCTTTCTTGAACATGCCCAGGACTTAAAAGATGCACTTAAAAACTGGACATGTTCTGAGAAAGCTGAGACGGCAGAACAGTTGACTGAGCTGTTTCTGCTCGAGCAGTTTTATAAGTGTACTGGTGCAGAAATGACTTTAACTATTAAAGAAAAGAACCCAAAAACTCTACAGGAGGCAGCTGAGATGGCTGACCTCCGGCTATCACTAATTCGTGGGTGCGGGTCTGCCCAGCGTAGTGAGGCAGGTAACAAGGGGCGTGACGTCCCACCCCCCCGAGTTAGTGATATACCTTATGCAAACAAGTACAAGAGCCATGATACCAAGACTGACCACAAGACTAGCACCGTCCCATTTAAGAAGGGGCCGGGCCCTTCCCAGTACCAAGGGAAGCCCAAAGGGGAGTTGGAGTGTTATCATTGTCATAAAAAGGGGCACTTTGCAAGAGTCTGTCCTAGCAAACCACCTACAGCAGCTGTGTCTTTGGCCTGCAACATTGGTGTGTCTCCGAAGTCATCTGAGTTTGCCCGGGGCAGTTCGTCAGAGGCTGAGGCACAGCCAATGCAGAAGCACCTGGGAGGCTCGAACCCTGCTCAGGATGTTTTTTGCGACCATAGAGGGCAGGGTTGCGTGATGTGGGCGGGGCGCAAGCATGGAGTAGAGGTCTTGCGTGATACAGGTGCTTCCCAGACTCTGATGAAAAACTTGACTGGCTACCCTATAAACACGGCTCGGGTGGTAGTGGTGCAGGGTATTAATGCAACTCGGTCATACCCGCTGGTGCGGTTGGAGTTGGAGGTGGATGGTGTGGCACGTGAATTGGATGTCGGGATTGTGGAGAAACTGCCAGTGGAGGGCGTCGACCTTCTTCTCGGCAACGACTTTGCAATGCCCGCTTCTGAGGTTCTACACTTAGTCGTTGCCGAGAGGCCGGCCGACGTGAGTAGGGAAGAGCAAGAGTGGGTCGAGCGGTGCCAGACACAACCCATGGCGTGTGTTGTCACCCGAGCTCGGGCAGCTAAAGTGTCACAGCCTAAGTCCTCCGTCTTCGGACCAGCGGAGGAACGATCAACAGGAGGAGGCTAAAGCTGGAGTTGGTTTTAAGAGTTTTGACTCGGCGGCTCTCCTGGGTGATTCAGTATTAGCACCATTACTTAATTCTGGAGTAGCCCCTGGGCCTGTCATCGAGAGTGACGAGGCTGGGCATGACGAGTCTCCACGACAGCAACGTTATGTACATCGAGAGAGACAGAGGGAGCAGCCCAGTATCGGGGAAGGTCATGCATTGCTCCGGGAGCAGTTAGATCGCTTGGCACCCTCAGATATACGTCGGTTGCAACTAGAGGACCCTGAGCTCCAAACGTGTGCTAATGGAGCTGTAGACCTCGACGAGGATGGCGATGCACAGCCAGGAGATTTTTTTTATTTAGAAGGCATCCTCTATAGGCGTTTTCAAGACCCTAAACGTAGTTGGCAAAAGGGGTCCGGAGTAGTGGACCAGTTGGTGGTGCCACGGGAGTGCAGGGATAGCCTACTGAGGTTGGCGCATGACATACCACTGGCAGGACATCTGGGGGTGAGAGAAACGGTGGCGGCTTTGGGGAAATTGTTTTGGTGGCCGGGGATGAAGTCTCATGTGCAGTCATGGATAAACTCATGTGATATTTGTCAACGTGGCGGGAAACCGAACCAAGTTATTCCTAAGGCTCCGTTACACCCTATTCCTGTGATTGGGCCACCCTTTAGTAAAATTATTGTTGACATGGTTGGTCCACTCCCTCCCACTAAGGCTGGAAATAAATTTGTGTTAACCATAATGGATGTTGCCACTAGATACCCCGATGCATGCCCTATGAAAAATGGAATGGCTAAGACGGTAGTCAGTAACTTGTTGTGGTACTTCTCAAGGTACGGGTACCCGGAGGAGATTCAGTCTGATCAGGGATCTAATTTCACCTCCAACATGTTCAAGCAAACAATGCAACAGCATGGGATACGAGCAGTAGTATCGTCAGCGTATCACCCTGAGAGTCAAGGGGTGCTTGAGCGGTGGCATGCTACACTTAAAAGCATGCTCAGGTGTTATTGTGCTGACAACGGTATGGATTGGGATCTTGGATTGCCTTATGTGCTGTTTGCTGCTCGGGAGGTACCTGGTGAGAGCCTGGGGTTTAGTCCAAACGAGCTGATTTTTGGACACCGTGTCAGGGGCCCCCTTAACATGCTGAAAGAAATTTGTGAGGGGACTGTGCAGCCTTGTCCATTATTAAAGTATGTGCTTGAAAGCCGTGAGCGCATGCTTAAGAGTCTGGAGATGGCAGGTAGAAATTTGACAGAATCACAAGCTTTGATGAAGGACAGGTATGATCGCAAAGTGAGGCTCCGGAAGTTCACTGTAGGACAAGAGGTATTAATTTTGTTGCCTTTGGTTGGTAACCCCCTCTCTGCGAAGTACACTGGACCTTATAAAATTGTAGAACAGATTTCAGACTTAGATTACCTTGTTGCCACTCCAGACAGGAGGAAAAAGAACCAGTTATGTCACGTGAACCTTATTAAAGAGTATGTGAGGCGCCCCTCTGAGCCTCTCACTGTCCCTGTGTTGGCTTGTTGCGGCCGTGGTGGAGAAGGAGAGGGGGACAGTCAAGCTTCAGAGGAGGATAGCTGGGATCAACATGTTTCAGCGGACCAGTGGGCGGGGAACTCGAGCCTAAGGGCTGACGAGGCTATAGCTCATTTGCCTGAGCCGCAGTTTGATGCTATCCGTCAGTTGTTCGGTTCATACCGCACTGTATTTGCTGAACACCCAGGCCTCACTACTCAGGCTATGCATGAAGTTGACGTGGGGGACCATCTACCCTTTAAGTCAATCCCATACTGTGTACCCCCCATAAAACTACCAGCTCTGAGGGATGAGTTGGAGTATATGCTTGGTAGAGGGTTGATAGAGAAAGGCACAGTTAAGTGGACTTCCCCCGTAACACTGCAGCCTAAGCCAGATGGCAAGGTACGCTTTTGTATTGATTTCCGTAGGTTAAACAGTTTGACTCCAACTAACCCATATCCTCTTCCTCGGGTTGATGATAGTGTTGACAAAATTGGTAATGCTCGTTTTTTGTCTAAAGTAGATTTAGTAAAAGGTTACTGGCAAGTACCTTTGTCCGAGCGTGCTAAAGAGGTATGTGGTTTTGTTGTGGACGGGAGTGCCTACCGGTGCAATGTTATGCCTTACGGACTTAAGAATGCACCAGCAACGTTTCAGAACCTGATGAATGAAATTGTAAAGGACATTCCAAATTGCACCGTATATTTGGACGATGTAATCATTTATGATGACGACTTTGAGAGCCATTGTGAGCACCTTGAGACCTTGTTCCGGAAACTTAGTGAAGCAGGTCTGGTAGTAAATTTGGCAAAGTGTGACTTCGTAAAAGCTACTGTGCAGTACCTTGGGTTTGTAGTGGGAAGGGGACAGGTGTGCCCTCCTCAGAACAAGGTACAGGCTATCAATAAATTTCCGCACCCAACAACCAAGAAGCAGATTATGAGATTCTTGGGTATGATAGGCTACTACAGACGCTTCATAAAAGGTTACTCAACGGTGTTGGCACCTCTCACAGATTTGTTATCTAAAGACAAAAAGTTTTTGTGGGCACCTGAGTGTGAAAAGGCTTTCACTTTAGTGAAACATTTGCTATGTACTCACCCGATACTCAGGGCCCCAGACTTTAACAGGCCTTTTCAGCTGGCAACAGATGCTAGTGGTGTAAGGGCTGGTGCCGTCTTGCTACAGACAGACAATGAAGGTGTGGAACACCCAGTAAGTTTCTTTTCTAAGAAGTTCAATGCTGCACAAAAGAACTATTCTACAATAGAAAAGGAATTACTGGCGATTGTGCTGTCGCTCAGGCACTTCGAGGTGTATGTTCCAGCCTATGGCCCAGTCGTGGTTATCTACACTGATCATCACCCTTTGAGATTCCTGAATCAATTTCACAATCGCAATATGAGACTGACCAGGTGGTCTTTGATGTTGCAGGAGTATAACCTGGACATCCGTCATATTGCTGGATGTGACAATGTGATCGCGGTTTGTTTATCAAGGGTGGATGATCAGTCGTAGGCTATCACAGGTGTGTGGGTTTGAGTGGAGGAAAATAGGCTGCCCTTATAGTGCAGCCGGGAAAAACATATTAAAATATAAAAATCATATAAAAAACTCTTTCTTTTGATATAGGTAATCGTATAAGTTTGTCATAGCCTATAGAGTTTGAGTAGTCCACGAACTATCAAACGGCTGAGCTGCTGTAAGCTCGCTCTGGGAGCATGATATTGTGTCTTTTTGCTATTGTTGGGAGGAGTTATAAAATGTGATTTTTGTTTTAATAAGATGTGTTTTGGTGAATAACTCAGCTTTGTTTTAGTGCCATGCGGTCGCTGGGTGTGAGGGGCTTGATGGGGTTCTGTGTTTGTCAGATTTTAGCTCAGGGTTGAGCAAGTAAAATCTTGGGGGAGGTGTGACGCATGTCCAGTGTGAGCATGCTGTACAGAACGCCTAGTCATGCCCCACTCTCGCTAGGATCGTCAGGGCAGGAACTTTGGCTGTAGTCTATGTAGAGTTTCCTTACTTAGTTCATGTGAGCCGTTGTACTGTGAGTGTTGTGCATGTGTATTTTGTTTTCATCTGAGTCAACGAGTTCTATTTGATATCATTAGTTATAAGTATTGTGTGTAAAACTTATTTGTAATGATGGGAAGAGAAACAGCTACAGTTGGGGGTCAGTGGGTGCGCCAGGCGGGAGGTGGGCCTAACTCACTAGCACTCCCCCCTCCCCCCTCCCCTCAGTGCTAGGGGAGCCTTTGTCTATCCCAGAGGAGAGAGAGAAATTACGTAATGGTTGTCAGTGGGCGGTCCTTAGTAGTTCACGTTGGGCTCACTAGAGGGCCGGGTATAAAAAGGGAAGTCTAGCCATTTTTTCATCAGAACTCATTAGGCAGAGCGACTTCTCATTTCCCTTGCTAACTATATATATTCTTCTGACTGATGTGAACTTTCTCTACTACCTTACATTCTTATATCCTCTTTTCCCTGCCTGTTTAACTTCCATGGTCCCGTTGGTGCAGAGCTAGTCAGCCAACGTATTATCGCTTGAGTTCTCACGAGATACTTGCCTATTAGATAGCCTATTTTGGAAGGGTTAACTTAGAATAGGATTGATTTATGTTTATTGCACTTGTATATGCATTTCCCTGTGTGTTATTATTATTATTCCTGTTTTCTGCTAGTCTAGGTAATGCTAGACTGGGGTAAGGCTTTTCTGTGTTACGAGTTGTTGTTTGATGCAGTGGTTAAGCGATAAACCTGCATACTCGTTTCGGTTCAGTGAAGCCTAGGTTGTCTTCGCGGCTGACTGTGTTGAGTTAATAATTTACAGTGCATGAGGGCAAGAGCCTAACCACCCTGTATTTTATTAACAGTTTGTTTTTACTTTGTCAAGGAGCCGGGAGAAAACCAGATACAAGGGATCTGGATTTCTCAAAGTGCACTTGTTAGTTTTAACGTAATACTTTAAACAGTTGTGAGGACTTCGCTAGGCTACGAGCCGTTTTTGCTCAGTCACTGCTACCTTTTGCCCACAGTACCCCAGCTAGACTTTACTCGATTAGTAGATACAGAATAGTATTGAAGCTTTCCTTATGTATGATATTGTTTATGCACTATTGATTTCATGTGTTGCACGCTTGGCTACTTTAGTGATTAGTGGCCCACGAGCACAATCCGAGTAGGCTATTGCCGTTGCATTTGCGGAGTACTTCTTTTTAATGTTTGCCATTTACTATTGCATATTCTTTTAATTATTCTTATGCCAATTTAAACCTTTAATAGTATTTAATTACCAGTGTTTTTGCTTATTGAATTACTGTTCAAAATCCGATACGTACTTCTTACGAGCATCCGAGAAGCATCTAGCTTTTTTCAGAAGATTCCTTGCTCGATGCTTAAGGACTATTAATTAACGTAACGTAATAGTGCCGATCCGAAGTAGAGGGTGGAGGACTTCTTAAGTTCTTAGTCAAGGGTGGATTACTTCGGCTTCGGCCAACACTATTCTTTGGTGTTGTTGTTTCTTACTTCTTTGTTTGATTGTTGACCAGACTAGAGAATTCCTGTCTCTTTATTAGTCTGTTGTTGAACACTAGTACCGAGTTCTTGTATACCCCGTTATAGCAGATTGAACTCTGGAGGGTATTGGTGTTTTTTGTTCGGCTGGCAGTACTCAGGGGTTGGGATCGTGTGTTTCCGTTGTGGCAGCGAGCCGTATTCGAGTCCTGATTGAGAGCCCTTGTGTACCCGAGTGCCAGTTCGTAACAAATGGCGACCTTGCTTAGGATTTTGTGAACAGTATACATTTTTGCAGAGTTGTACAACATTTGTTTGTTTGTATTTTAGCGTGCATATTGAAGAATATTTTTTTTGTATGACAATTAGTAAAGCATTTAAGAGACTCCAGTTAATTTAGTAATTAGTGCTTGCATAGGAAGTTTAACTCTTTTGTCTCGAGAATTTTTTTGTGGACTTCAGTATGTCGTGCATTAGCACTGACGATAAGCGAGAGATGTCACTTGAAGGTGTGCCGTTAGTAACCAGTGAGGAGGATGCTAGAGTTTTTGTGAGTAAGCGGTACCACGTGACGGAGGAGAGGCTGACTGGGGTGGATGTTTGTGGCTTGCACCTGATAGCCAAGGTTTTGGGCATTTCCAATGTAGTAGGGATGTCCAAGGGGGAGCTGATTTCCTGGGTGTTGCGTGGGCGCCATGGGGTTTCGGAGGAGAGGGCGTTTGGGGGGGTTCCTCCCCCAGATCCCCTCTCACTCGACTCCCACAGTGCCGTCCACTCAGTTACCGGAGGTTAGCACTCTCCCACAGAGGGATGAGAATTGGCAGATTGGAGTGCCCTCGGGTGGTGCACATGGTGGTTCCCCAGTTTTTGCCCCCCCCCTCCTTCAGTAGTGGCAGCTCCCTCTTCCTGCCTGTCTCCAGATATGGTATTTAGACTTGAGCTTGCTAAGATTGAGGGTAGGAAGCAGGAGAATGAGACTAGGAGGCATGAGATTGAGGTTAGGAGGCAAGAGGATGAGACCAGGAGGCAAGAGGATGAGACCAGGAGGCATGAGGCTGAGCTTAGGTACGACTCAGAGAAATATTGTGCTAAATTAGATTTAGATAAGACTCGTGCAGAGTCGACAGGGACTCGGATGGGCCGTGAGGGCCAAGTAAGAGAACAGTCCTTAGCCCACTTAGTCAAATTGGTGCCGGTATTTAGTGAAACTGAAGTCACAGAATTTTTTAATCGTTTTGAGAAGAAGTGTAGGGAGCATAATTGGCCTGAAGAGAAGTGGGCAGCTCTAGTCTCCTCAAGACTTACGGGTAAGGGTCTGAAGGCTTATGAAGCACTGCCTTTAGAGTCTTGCATTGACTACCCAGAATTGAAGAGAGCTGTCCTACGGGCATACGAGTTGCAACCGGAAACATATCGATTGAAGTTTCGGGGTGTTACAAAGACTAGGGAGGCGACCTTTCTTGAACATGCCCGGGACTTAAAAGATGCACTTAAAAACTGGACATGTTCTGAGAAAGCTGAGACGGCAGAACAGTTGACTGAGCTGTTTCTGCTCGAGCAGTTTTATAAGTGTACTGGTGCAGAAATGACTTTAACTATTAAAGAAAAGAACCCAAAAACTCTACAGGAGGCAGCTGAGATGGCTGACCTCCGGCTATCACTAATTCGTGGGTGCGGGTCTGCCCAGCGTAGTGAGGCAGGTAACAAGGGGCGTGACGTCCCACCCCCCGAGTTAGTGATATACCTTATGCAAACAAGTACAAGAGCCATGATACCAAGACTGACCACAAGACTAGCACCGTCCCATTTAAGAAGGGGCCGGGCCCTTCCCAGTACCAAGGGAAGCCCAAAGGGGAGTTGGAGTGTTATCATTGTCATAAAAAGGGGCACTTTGCAAGAGTCTGTCCTAGCAAACCACCTACAGCAGCTGTGTCTTTGGCCTGCAACATTGGTGTGTCTCCGAAGTCATCTGAGTTTGCCCGGGACAGTTCGTCAGAGGCTGAGGCACAGCCAATGCAGAAGCACCTGGGAGGCTCGAACCCTGCTCAGGATGTTTTTTGCGACCATAGAGGGCAGCCAACGTGATGTGGGCGGGGCGCAAGCATGGAGTAGAGGTCTTGCGTGATACAGGTGCTTCCCAGACTCTGATGAAAAACTTGACTGGCTACCCTATAAACGCGGCTCGGGTGGTAGTGGTGCAGGGTATTAATGCAACTCGGTCATACCCGCTGGTGCGGTTGGAGTTGGAGGTGGATGGTGTGGCACGTGAATTGGATGTCGGGATTGTGGAGAAACTGCCAGTGGAGGGCGTCGACCTTCTTCTCGGCAACGACTTTGCAATGCCCGCTTCTGAGGTTCTACCCTTAGTCGTTGCCGAGAGGCCCGCCGACGTGAGTAGGGAAGAGCAAGAGTGGGTCGAGCGGTGCCAGACACAACCCATGGCGTGTGTTGTCACCCGAGCTCGGGCAGCTAAAGTGTCACAGCCTAAGTCCTCCGTCTTCGGACCAGCGGAGGAACGATCAACAGGAGGAGGCTAAAGCTGGAGTTGGTTTTAAGAGTTTTGACTCGGCGGTTCTCCTGGGTGATTCAGTATTAGCACCATTACTTAATTCTGGAGTAGCCCCTGGGCCTGTCATCGAGAGTGACGAGGCTGGGCATGACGAGTCTCCACGACAGTAACGTTATGTACATCGAGAGAGACAGAGGGAGCAGCCCAGTATCGGGGAAGGTCATGCATTGCTCCGGGAGCAGTTAGATCGCTTGGCACCCTCAGATATACGTCGGTTGCAACTAGAGGACCCTTAGCTCCAAACGTGTGCTAATGGAGCTGTAGAGCTCGACGAGGATGGCGATGCACAGCCAGGAGATTTTTTTTATTTAGAAGGCATCCTCTATAGGCGTTTTCAAGACCCTAAACGTAGTTGGCAAAAGGGGTCCGGAGTAGTGGACCAGTTGGTGGTGCCACGGGAGTGCAGGGATAGCCTACTGAGGTTGGCGCATGACATACCACTGGCAGGACATCTGGGGGTGAGAAAAACGGTGGCGGTTTTGGGGAAATTGTTTTGGTGGCCGGGGATGAAGTCTCATGTGCAGTCATGGATAAACTCATGTGATATTTGTCAACGTGGCGGGAAACCGAACCAAGTTATTCCTAAGGCTCCGTTACACCCTATTCCTGTGATTGGGCCACCCTTTAGTAAAATTATTGTTGACATGGTTGGTCCACTCCCTCCCACTAAGGCTGGAAATAAATTTGTGTTAACCATAATGGATGTTGCCACTAGATACCCCGATGCGTGCCCTATGAAAAATGGAATGGCTAAGACGGTAGTCAGTAACTTGTTGTGGTACTTCTCAAGGTACGGGTACCCGGAGGAGATTCAGTCTGATCAGGGATCTAATTTCACCTCCAACATGTTCAAGCAAACAATGCAACAGCATGGGATACGAGCAGTAGTATCGTCAGCGTATCACCCTGAGAGTCAAGGGGTGCTTGAGCGGTGGCATGCTACACTTAAAAGCATGCTCAGGTGTTATTGTGCTGACAACGGTATGGATTGGGATCTTGGATTGCCTTATGTGCTGTTTGCTGCTCGGGAGGTACCTGGTGAGAGCCTGGGGTTTAGTCCAAACGAGCTGATTTTTGGACACCGTGTCAGGGGCCCCTTAACATGCTGAAAGAAATTTGTGAGGGGACTGTGCAGCCTTGTCCATTATTAAAGTATGTGTTTGAAAGCCGTGAGCGCATGCTTAAGAGTCTGGAGATGGCAGGTAGAAATTTGACAGAATCACAAGCTTTGATGAAGGACAGGTATGATCGCAAAGTGAGGCTCCGGAAGTTCACTGTAGGACAAGAGGTATTAATTTTGTTGCCTTTGGTTGGTAACACCCTCTCTGCGAAGTACACTGGACCTTATAAAATTGTAGAACAAATTTCAGACTTAGATTACCTTGTTGCCACTCCAGACAGGAGGAAAAAGAACCAGTTATGTCACGTGAACCTTATTAACCCGTCCAGCCCCAGCGATGCGTCTGACGCGTCGGCGGCGATGTATGTAACGCACAGCCCCAGAGACGCGCCTAACGCGTCACCCTTATAGCTCCAGTCGTAAGTCTCAGAATGGCTCTAGATTTATATGGGAACTACTTTGGGATCCGGCGGACTACTTCCAAAACGTTTTGTCCAAACGCGTGCGCGCGCGGGGACGGGAGAGGGCACCCGCCTTCTCACACCTCATGGTCAGTTTACCGCGCACCCTCTCGAGTGAAACACCATGTCTCGTCGTTATAATGCCCGCCTTACCCGCCCTGCAGTACAGAGGAGGTCATGGATATACTGTACACTGACAGCCCTGATAGTGACACTGACTCGGCATTGGACGAGTCTGGAGACGAGTATGCCCCCTCCCACAGAAATAAGAGAGCTAGAGGAAGAGCTTGCTCAGATTCCTGTCAGGCGGCGTAGGCCGTCACAAAGACAGCAAGGGGCAAGTGCACCTCCCCGCCGCCCACTTCCCCAAGACCCCACTGAATCCTCAGAAAGTGGGGAAGAGGTTGTTGTTGCAGATGAACCTGCTGACCCTCAAAATTACGTGCGTGTACCTGGGGAAGAACGAAAGGGATTGAAGAGAAGAAGGGGCGAGTCTGGGAGTGAAGAGGAGGTACCCCGCCGCCTTCTCCCCCACTTCCCATAATCTCCCCACTCAAGAAAAATACCCCGGGAGGTTCTATGGTCGTCACAAACCTAGTGACGAACAACCTGGTGATGGAGAAATGGGACAACGTGGTGCGAGACAAAGGCGGTCACGTGACCCAAAACGCTCCCTCTTCCCTCCTGACCCAGAGCACGAGGGGGGGATGAGTCACCACCACCATCACCACCACCACCACTACTACCAGACTCTCCGCCTCGCCATTCTTCCCCCCCACTATCACCTTCAGGCTCCATCCCGTACACCCCCCCACGAATGTCTCCCTCACCTGAACCAGGCCCCTCCTGCGCCACTGCATTATCACCAGCCTCTCCACAACGCCCCGATCTGCCCCAACGCCCTGCAAGCAAACGACGTGGGCGTGTCATATCTCGCGGGCGTGCCACCCGCGGCCGAATGCAGAAGGTCAAACAAATAAGACGCCCCCAGCAACGAATCGAGCTCTAGATCTAGCTCTCGATCAAGTTCGAGGTCTAGCTCCAGACCCAGGTCCACCTCTCGCCCACGCCGCCCACGCTCCACCCGCACCCGCCCAACCCGCCCCGGTGCCCCTGACGATGACCCTGATGAGCCCGATGCCCCATCTAGCGACGACGAAGGCGCTGATAGGTGGATTGGGTGGATGGGGAAAACTATCTACCAGGACAATACCACTTTTTGGGGGCAGCTGAGGCCGGCCCTACCATGCCCAATCGTGGACCTGACACCACAGACTGGGTGTTTTTCTGCAGTTCTTCACTGCCAACCTTGTCGCTTGATTGTTGACCAGACGAACTGGTACAACTATTATTTTATGGCAGGAAGGAGCAGAAGAGGAACTCGGCACGTCTCTCATGGGTGGATTTGTCTTCCGATGAGTTCTACGCATTCCTGGCACTGGTCATCCTGATGGGGGTCACCAAGAAGACGTCTCTCAGGAAGTACTGGTCATGTGATCCCCTCATCGCAACCCCCTTCTTTGGGAAAGTCATGAGCAGGAATAGATTCACGGCAATCATGGGAAACCTGCACTTTATTGATAGCCTGGCAAGCCACACCAGGAACCAGGAACGCCCCAGGAATACCAAAGACCCGATGGAGAGGATAAGACCTATATTTGAATACCTCAAAACAAAGTTTGCAGCCTCCTTCAAACCTTACCAAAAACTAATCATTGATGAGAGTCTGGTGCTATGGAGGGGGAATATTAGCATCCGACAGTACATCCCCAGCAAGCGTCACCGTTATGGCCTGAAACTTTTCGTGATGTGCGATTGCAAGACCGGTTACATCCAGGACATCATCCTTTACATGGGCAAGGTCACTGAACTGGTGGAGGAGAGGACATATGGGATATCTGCCGTTGTCATCACCATGTTGGAGGGATATTTGGACAGGGGACACATCTTGTACCTCGACAACTGGTACACCAGCCTTCCCTTGCCAAATTCCTGTATAGCAGAAACACTGGCGTCTGTGGCACCGTCAGGAGGAATCGTGTATACATGCCAGAGCTACCCGAAAGGCGGGAGAAGGGCTCCATCATCCACCTCCAGGCAAATAATATCTTGATGCTCTCGTGGATGGACAATCGTGACGTCAATATCCTCACCAGTATCCACCTGCCCCGCTTAGAGGACACCAAACGCCGTGATAGAGCCACAGGTGAGGCGGTCAAAAACCTGTTGCAATCATTGACTACAACATCAACATGCGCTGGTTGACAAGTCAGACTCTGTCATATCGTCGGTCGAGTGTGCCAGGAAGACGATGAGGTGGTATAAAAAACTATTTTTCCACCTACTCGACCTCACCCTCTACAACTGCCACATCCAATTCATGAAATAACAGGTGAAGTTGAGACGATGGAGTCGTACTGCATCGAACTTGCACGGGAGCTTCTGTTCTTCTTCAGGGAGGGTCCACGCCGCCAGCAACGTCCCGCAGCTCGTTTTCAAGCACCAGAAGCCCCGCCAGACTGACACAACGCCACTTTTGCGATTTTGTCCCGCCCAACGAAGTAAAACCCAACCCACGCAGACGGTGTCATGTGTCGCAACACAGGCAGACGCACACCAAAACGGCAAGACACCCGGACGATGTGTGAAGAATGTGATGTGGACTGTGTTTTTCCCACCTGCTTCAGGGAGTATCACACCCTCGAGCACTTCTAAGTGTTCAAGGTGTTCAAAGACTGCGATAAAAGACGCTATAATGTAATACTACAGTGTATATAAAAGACGCAAAAAGTGAATATAAAACAGTGTGTATATATATTTACAAGTGCAAAGTACCGAACAATAAAACACTAAGTAAATTCTAAACTTATAAAACTGTGTGCAAATAATTATAAGAATAAGAGACAATAAGTGCGTAAACAATGTATATACACTCATACTCTTAGGTAAAACAATCATCAAGTCCAAATAATTGAATGAAAAGGACACACAGAGTGACCTTGAGTGAAACTGACAGCCAGACAGAGAAAGAAGAGGGAGGGTGCTGTGGAATGTGGGTCACTCGCTCCGCTGTATGGCCGTGTGTTCGTACGTGCGTTTTGTTATTGTCCTGAGCAAAGATGGCCGCCCAAGATGGCCGCCATCACCATGGCAACGGGACGCAAACACTCGTGCGCACTGTAATACTTGAATGAAGACACTTATCACACTACACTTCAGTTATATTACATTATGTGATATACAAAGACATTCTATGAACTCTGAAGCGCACTTTATGTCCGAGAGGTGCGAAATAAGTCATGCTGCCTGGCGGCTGGCAACTGGCTGCTGGCGCGGGAGATTTGAAATGGCGCTAAGGCTCCTCTGAGGCTGGGGACCCCCACTACCTCCCAGGACCCCCAAATGGCCTAGGTATGTACTTTTTTCACATTTCTTCATGTCTATCATTATTTTCTAACACATTCTGATATATTTATAACAAAAAAAAAAAATTGAAAATTGCCCGGGTTCTGGTGCACAAAAATAATAAAACCGGCCGGGGCTGTACGGGTTAAAGAGTATGTGAGGCGCCCCTCTGAGCCTCTCACTGTCCCTGTGTTGGCTTGTTGCGGCCGTGGTGGAGAAGGAGAGGGGGACAGTCAAGCTTCAGAGGAGGATAGCTGGGATCAACATGTTTCAGCGGATCAGTGGGCGGGGAACTCGAGCCTAAGGGCTGACGAGGCTATAGCTCATTTGCCTGAGCCGCAGTTTGATGCTATCCGTCAGTTGTTCGGTTCATACCCCACTGTATTTGCTGAACACCCAGGCCTCACTACTCAGGCTATGCATGAAGTTGACGTGGGGGACCATCTACCCTTTAAGTCAATCCCGTACCGTGTGCCCCCCATAAAACTACCAGCTCTGAGGGATGAGTTGGAGTATATGCTCGGTAGAGGGTTGATAGAGAAAGGCACAGTTAAGTGGACTTCCCCCGTAACACTGCAGCCTAAGCCAGATGGCAAGGTACGCTTTTGTATTGATTTCCGTAGGTTAAACAGTTTGACTCCAACTAACCCATATCCTCTTCCTCGGGTTGATGATAGTGTTGACAAAATTGGTAATGCTCGTTTTTTGTCTAAAGTAGATTTAGTAAAAGGTTACTGGCAAGTACCTTTGTCCGAGCGTGCTAAAGAGGTATGTGGTTTTGTTGTGGACGGGAGTACCTACCGGTGCAATGTTATGCCTTACGGACTTAAGAATGCACCAGCAACATTTCAGAACCTGATGAATGAAATTGTAAAGGACATTCCAAATTGCACCGTATATTTGGACGATGTAATCATTTATGATGACGACTTTGAGAGCCATTGTGAGCACCTTGAGACCTTGTTCCGGAAACTTAGTGAAGCAGGTCTGGTAGTAAATTTGGCAAAGTGTGTCTTCGTAAAAGCCACTGTGCAGTACCTTGGGTTTGTAGTGGGAAGGGGACAGGTGTGCCCTCCTCAGAACAAGGTACAGGCTATCAATAAATTTCCGCACCCAACAACCAAGAAGCAGATTATGTGATTCTTGGGTATGATAGGCTACTACAGACGCTTCATAAAAGGTTACTCAACGGTGTTGGCACCTCTCACAGATTTGTTATCTAAAGACAAAAAGTTTTTGTGGGCACCTGAGTGTGAAAAGGCTTTCACTTTGGTGAAACATTTGCTATGTACTCACCCGATACTCAGGGCCCCAGACTTTAACAGGCCTTTTCAGCTGGCAACAGATGCTAGTGGTGTAAGGGCTGGTGCCGTCTTGCTACAGACAGACAATGAAGGTGTGGAACACCCAGTAAGTTTCTTTTCTAAGAAGTTCAATGCTGCACAAAAGAACTATTCTACAATAGAAAAGGAATTACTTGCGATTGTGCTGTCGCTCAGGCACTTCGAGGTGTATGTTCCAGCCTATGGCCCAGTCATGGTTATCTACACTGATCATCACCCTTTGAGATTCCTGAATCAATTTCACAACCGCAATATGAGACTGACCAGGTGGTCTTTGATGTTGCAGGAGTATAACCTGGACATCCGTCATATTGCTGGATGTGACAATGTGATCGCGGATTGTTTATCAAGGGTGGATGATCAGTCGTAGGCTATCACAGGTGTGTGGGTTTGAGTGGAGGAAAATAGGCTGCCCTTATAGTGCAGCCGGGAAAAACATATTAAAATATAAAAATCATATAAAAAACTCTTTCTTTTGATATAGGTAATCGTATAAGTTTGTCATAGCCTATAGAGTTTGAGTAGTCCACGAACTATCAAACGGCTGAGCTGCTGTAAGCTCGCTCTGGGAGCATGATATTGTGTCTTTTTGCTATAGTTGGGAGGAGTTATAAAATGTGATTTTTTTTTTAATAATAAGATGTGTTTTGGTGATAAACTCAGCTTTGTTTTAGTGCCATGCGGTCGCTGGGTGTGAGGGGCTTGATGGGGTTCTGTGTTTGTCAGATTTTAGCTCAGGGTTGAGCAAGTAAAATCTTGGGGGAGGTGTGACGCATGTCCAGTGTGAGCATGCTGTACAGAACGCCTAGTCATGCCCCACTCTCGCTAGGATCGTCAGGGCAGGAACTTTGGCTGTAGTCTATGTAGAGTTTCCTAACTTAGTTCATGTGAGCCGTTGTACTGTGAGTGTGTGAATGTGTATTTTGTTTTCATCTGAGTCAACGAGTTCTATTTTATATCATTAGTTATAAGTATTGTGTGTAAAACTTATTTGTAATGATGGGAGAAGCGGCAGCTACAGTTGGGGGTCAGTGGGTGCGCCAGGCGGGAGGTGGGCCTAACTCACTAGCACTCCCCCTCCCCCCTCCCCTCCGTCCTCGGAAAGCCTTTGTCTATCCCAGAGGAGAGAGAGAAATTACGTAATGATTGTCAGTGGGCGGTCCTTAGTAGTTCACGTTGGGCTCACTAGAGGGCCAGTATAAAAAGGGAAGTCTAGCCATTTTTTCATCAGAACTCATTAGGTAGAGCGACTTCTCATTTCCCTTGCTAACTATATATATTCTTCTGACTGATGTGAACTTTCTCTACTACCTTACATTCTTATCTCCTCTTTTCCCTGCCTGTTTAACTTCCATGGTCCCGTTGGTGCAGAGCTAGTCAGCCAACGTATTATCACTTGAGTTCTCACGAGATACTTGCCTATTAGATAGCCTATTTTGGAAGGGTTAACTTAGAATAGGATTGATTTATGTTTATTGCACTTGTATATGCATTTCCCTGTGTGTTATTATTATTATTCCTGTTTTCTGCTAGTCTAGGTAATGCTAGACTGGGGTAAGGCTTTTCTGTGTTACGAGTTGTTGTTTGATGCAGTGGTTAAGCGATAAACCTGCATACTCGTTTCGGTTCAGTGAAGCCTAGGTTGTCTTCGCGGCTGACTGTGTTGAGTTAATAATTTACAGTGCGTGAGGGCAAGAGCCTAACCACCCTGTATTTTATTAACAGTTTGTTTTTACTTTGTCAAGGAGCCGGGAGAAAACCAGATACAAGGGATCTGGATTTCTCAAAGTGCACTTGTTAGTGTTAACGTAATACTTTAAACAGTTGTGAGGACTTCGCTAGGCTACGAGCCGTTTTTGCTCAGTCACTGCTACCTTTTGCCCACAGTACCCCAGCTAGACTTTACTCGATTAGTAGATACAGAATAGTATTGAAGCTTTCCTTATGTATGATATTGTTTATGCACTATTGATTTCATGTGTTGCAAGCTTGGCTACTTTAGTGATTAGTGGCCCACGAGCACAATCCGAGTAGGCTATTGCCGTTGCATTTGCGGAGTACTTCTTTTTAATGTTTGCCATTTACTATTGCATATTCTTTTAATTATTCTTATGCCAATTTAAACCTTTAATAGTATTTAATTGCCAGTGTTTTTGCTTATTGAATTGCTGTTCAAAATCCGATACGTACTTCTTACGAGCATCCGAGAAGCATCTAGCTTTTTTCAGAAGATTCCTTGCTCGATGCTTAAGGACTATTAATTAACGTAACGTAATAGTGCCGATCCGAAGTAGAGGGTGGAGGACTTCTTAAGTTCTTAGTCAAGGGTGGATTACTTCGGCTTCGGCCAACACTATTCTTTGGTGTTGTTGTTTCTTACTTCATTGTTTGATTGTTGACCAGACTAGAGAATTCCTGTCTCTTTATTAGACTGTTGTTGAACACTAGTACCGAGTTCTTGTATACCCCGTTATAGCAGATTGAACTCTGGAGGGTATTGGTGTTTTTTGTTCGGCTGGCAGTACTCAGGGGTTGGGATCGTGTGTTTCCGTTGTGGCAGCGAGCCGTACACGAGTCCTGATTGAGAGCCCTTGTGTACCCGAGTGCCAGTTCGTAACAAATGGCGACCTTGCTTAGGATTTTGTGAACAGTATAAATTTTTGCAGAGTTGTACAACATTTGTTTGTTTGTATTTTAGCGTGCATATTGAAGAATATTTTTTTTGTATGGCAATTAGTAAAGCATTTAAGAGACTCCAGTTAATTTAGTAATTAGTGCTTGCATAGGAAGGTTAACACTTTTGTCTCGAGAATTTTTTTGTGGACTTCAGTATGTCGTGCATTAGCACTGACGATGAGCGAGAGATGTCACTTGAAGGTGTGCCGTTAGTAACCAGTGAGGAGGATGCTAGAGTTTTTGTGAGTAAGCGGTACCACGTGACGGAGGAGAGGCTGACTGGGGTGGATGTTTGTGGCTTGCACCTGATAGCCAAGGTTTTGGGCATTTCCAATGTAGTAGGGATGTCCAAGGGGGAGCTGATTTCCTGGGTGTTGCGTGGGCGACATGGGGTTTCGGAGGAGAGGGCGTTCCCAGATCCCCTCTCACTCGACTCCCACAGTGCCGTCCACTCAGTTACCGGAGGTTAGCACTCTCCCACAGAGGGATGAGAATTGGCAGATTGGAGTGCCCTCGGGTGGTGCACATGGTGGTTCCCCAGTTTTTGCCCCCCCTCCTTCAGTAGTGGCAGCTCCCTCTTCCTGCCTGTCTCCAGATATGGTATTTAGACTTGAGCTTGCTAAGATTGAGGCTAGGAAGCAGGAGAATGAGACGAGGAGGCTTGAGATTGAGGTTAGGAGGCATGAGGCTGAGCTTAGGTACGACTTGGAGAAATATTGTGCTAAATTAGATTTAGATAAGACTCGTGCAGAGTCGACAACTCGGATGGGCCCTGAGGGCCAAGTAAGAGAACAGTCCTTGGCCCAGTTAGTCAAATTGGTGCCGATATTTAGTGTAACTGAAGTCACAGAATTTTTTAATCGTTTTGAGAAGAAGTGTAGGGAGCATAATTGGCCTGAAGAGAAGTGGGCAGCTCTAGTCTCCTCAAGACTTACGGGTAAGGGTCTGAAGGCTTATGATGCACTGCCTTTAGAGTCTTGCATTGACTACCCAGAATTGAAGAGAGCTGTCCTACGGGCATACGAGTTGCAACCGGAAACATATCGATTGAAGTTTCGGGGTGTTACAAAGACTAGGGAGGCGACCTTTCTTGAACATGCCCGGGACTTAAAAGATGCACTTAAAAACTGGACACGTTCTGAGAAAGCTGAGACGGCAGAACAGTTGACTGAGCTGTTTCTGCTCGAGCAGTTTTATAAGTGTACTGGTGCAGAAATGACTTTAACTATTAAAGAAAAGAACCCAAAAACTCTACAGGAGGCAGCTGAGATGGCTGACCTCCGGCTATCACTAATTCGTGGGTGCGGGTCTGCCCAGCGTAGTGAGGCTTGTAACAAGGGGCGTGACGCCCCACCCCCCCGAGTTAGTGATATACCTTATGCAAACAAGTACAAGAGCCATGATACCAAGACTGACCACAAGACTAGCACCGTCCCATTTAAGAAGGGGCCGGGCCCTTCCCAGTACCAAGGGAAGCCCAAAGGGGAGTTGGAGTGTTATCATTGTCATAAAAAGGGGCACTTTGCAAGAGTCTGTCCTAGCAAACCACCTACAGCAGCTGTGTCTTTGGCCTGCAACATTGGTGTGTCTCCGAAGTCATCTGAGTTTGCCCGGGGCAGTTCGTCAGAGGCTGAGGCACAGCCAATGCAGAAGCACCTGGGAGGCTCGAACCCTGCTCAGGATGTTTTTTGCGACCATAGAGGGCGGGGTTGCGTGATGTGGGCAGGGCGCAAGCATGGAGTAGAGGTCTTGCGTGATACAGGTGCTTCCCAGACTCTGATGAAAAACTTGACTGGCTACCCTATAAACGCGGCTCGGGTGGTAGTGGTGCAGGGTATTAATGCAACTCGGTCATACCCGCTGGTGCGGTTGGAGTTGGAGGTGGATGGTGTGGCACGTGAATTGGATGTCGGGATTGTGGAGAAACTGCCAGTGGAGGGCGTCGACCTTCTTCTCGGCAACGACTTTGCAATGCCCGCTTCTGAGGTTCTACCCTTAGTCGTTGCCGAGAGGCCGGCCGACGTGAGTAGGGAAGAGCAAGAGTGGGTCGAGCGGTGCCAGACACAACCCATGGCGTGTGTTGTCACCCGAGCTCGGGCAGATAAAGTGTCACAGCCTAGTCCTCCGTCTTCAGACCAGCGGAGGAACGATCAACAGGAGGAGGCTAAAGCTGGAGTTGGTTTTAAGAGTTTTGACTCGGCGGCTCTCCTGGGTGATTCAGTATTAGCACCATTACTTAATTCTGGAGTAGCCCCTGGGCCTGTCATCGAGAGTGACGAGGCTGGGCATGACGAGTCTCCACGACAGCAACGCTATGTACATCGAGAGAGACAGAGGGAGCAGCCCAGTATCGGGGAAGGTCATGCATTGCTCCGGGAGCAGTTAGATCGCTTGGCACCCTCAGATATACGTCGGTTGCAACTAGAGGACCCTGAGCTACAAACGTGTGCTAATAGAGCTGTAGAGCTCGACGAGGACGGCGATGCACAGCCAGGAGATTTTTTTTATTTAGAAGGCATCCTCTATAGGCGTTTTCAATACCCTAAACGTAGTTGGCAAAAGGGGTCCGGAGTAGTGGACCAGTTGGTGGTGCCACGGGAGTGCAGGGATAGCCTACTGAGGTTGGCGCATGACACACCACTGGCAGGACATCTAGGGGTGAGAAAAACGGTGGCGGCTTTGGGGAAATTGTTTTGGTGGCCGGGGATGAAGTCTCATGTGCAGTCATGGATAAACTCATGTGATATTTGTCAACGTGTCGGGAAACCGAACCAAGTTATTCCTAAGGCTCCGTTACACCCTATTCCTGTGATTGGGCCACCCTTTAGTAAAATTATTGTTGACATGGTTGGTCCACTCCCTCCCACTAAGGCTGGAAATAAATTTTTGTTAACCATAATGGATGTTGCCACTAGATACCCCGATGCATACCCTATGAAAAATGGAATGGCTAAGACGGTAGTCAGTAACTTGTTGTGGTACTTCTCAAGGTACGGGTACCCGGAGGAGATTCAGTCTGATCAGGGATCTAATTTTACCTCCAACATGATCAAGCAAACGATGCAACAGCATGGGATACGAGCAGCAGTAGTATCGTCAGCGTATCACCCTGAGAGTCAAGGGGTGCTTGAGTGGTGGCATGCTACACTTAAAAGCATGCTCAGGTGTTATTGTGCTGACAACGGTATGGATTGGGATCTTGGATTGCCTTATGTGCTGTTTGCTGCTCGGGAGGTACCTGGGGAGAGCCTGGGATTTAGTCCAAACGAGCTGATTTTTGGACACCGTGTCAGGGGCCCCCTTAACATGCTGAAAGAAATTTGGGAGGGGACTGTGCAGCCTTGTCCATTATTAAAGTATGTGCTTGAAAGCCGTGAGCGCATGCTTAACCCGTACAGCCCCAGCGACGCGCCTGATGCGTCGGCGATGTATGTAACGCACAGCCCCAGAGACGCGCCTGGCGCGTCACCCTAATTGCGCCGACCGTAACCTCAGGTGTAGCCACTCAAGAGGGCTCAGATTTGTATGGGAACTGTGTACGTATCCCACGCAACCGTGCCGATGGTTGAAAACTCTCAAAGTCCACGTGCGTGCGCGTGAGCGCGCAATAACCTGGTTTTTTTGGGTAATTGCCTTCAATTTTTTACTCTTGTAAAATACGTTTTCGGGGGCTCTGTAGGACCATTCTTTAAGCTTTTTGAGCGGTTTTTCGTGGTTTTTCCTTCATTCCTAACCCATACGCTATTGTTTCTGGAATAAAACCATTTTTTGAAAACCAGCCGGGTTCTGGTGAACAAACATTACAAAACTAGCCGGGGCTGGACGGGTTAAGAGTCTGGAGATGGCAGGTAGAAATTTGGCAGAATCACAAGCTTTGATGAAGGACAGGTATGATCACAAAGTAAGGCTCCGGAAGTTCACTGTAGGACAAGAGGTATTAATTTTGTTGCCTTTGGTTGGTAACCCCCTCTCTGCGAAGTACACTGGACCTTATAAAATTGTAGAAAAAATTTCAGACTTAGATTACCTTGTTGCCACTCCAGACAGGAGGAAAAAGAACCAGTTATGTCACATGAACCTTATTAAAGAGTATGTGAGGCGCCCCTCTGAGCCTCTCACTGTCCCTGTGTTGGCTTGTTGCGGCCGTGGTGGAGAAGGAGAGGGGGACAGTCAAGCTTCAGGGGAGGATAGCTGGGATCAACATGTTTCAGCGGATCAGTGGGCGGGGAACTCGAGCCTAAGGGCTGACGAGGCTATAGCTCATTTGCCTGAGCAGCAGTTTGATGCTATCCGTCAGTTGTTCGGTTCATACCCCACTGTATTTGCTGAACTCCCAGGCCTCACTACTCAGGCTATGCATGATGTTGACGTGGGGGACCATCTACCCTTTAAGTCAATCCCGTACCGTGTGCCCCCCATAAAACTACCAGCTCTGAGGGATGAGTTGGAGTATATGCTCGGTAGGGGGTTGATAGAGAAAGGCACAGTTAAGTGGACTTCCCCCGTAACACTGCAGCCTAAGCCAGATGGCAAGGTACGCTTTTGTATTGATTTCCGTAGGTTAAACGGTTTGACTCCAACTAACCCATATCCTCTTCCTCGGGTTGATGATAGTGTTGACAAAATTGGTAATGCTCGTTTTTTGTCTAAAGTAGATTTAGTATAAGGTTACTGGCAAGTACCTTTGTCCGAGCGTGCTAAAGAGGTATGTGGTTTTGTTGTGGACGGGAGTACCTACCGGTGTAATGTTATGCCTTACGGACTTAAGAATGCACCAGCAACGTTTCAGAACCTGATGAATGAAATTGTAAAGGACATTCCAAATTGCACCGTATATTTGGACGATGTAATCCTTTATGATGACGACTTTGAGAGCCATTGTGAGCACCTTGAGACCTTGTTCCGGAAACTTAGTGAAGCAGGTCTGGTAGTAAATTTGGCAAAGTGTGACTTCGTAAAAACCACTGTGCAGTACCTTGGGTTTGTAGTGGGAAGGGGACAGGTGTGCCCTCCTCAGAACAAGGTACAGGCTATCAATAAATTTCCGCACCCAACAACCAAGAAGCAGATTATGAGATTCTTGGGTATGATAGGCTACTACAGACGCTTCATAAAAGGTTACTCAACGGTGTTGGCACCTCTCACAGATTTGTTATCTAAAGACAAAAAGTTTTTGTGGGCACCTGAGTGTGAAAAGGCTTTCACTTTGGTGAAACATTTGCTATGTACTCACCCGATACTCAGGGCCCCAGACTTTAACAAGCCTTTTCAGCTGGCAACAGATGCTAGTGGTGTAGGGGCTGGTGCCGTCTTGCTACAGACAGACAATGAAGGTGTGGAACACCCAGTAAGTTTCTTTTTTAAGAAGTTCAATGCTGCACAAAAGAACTATTCTACAATAGAAAAGGAATTACTGGCGATTGTGCTGTCGCTCAGGCACTTCGAGGTGTATGTTCCAGCCTATGGCCCAGTCGTGGTTATCTACACTGATCATCACCCTTTGAGATTCCTGAATCAATTTCACAATCGCAATATGAGACTGACCAGGTGGTCTTTGATGTTGCAGGAGTATAACCTGGACATCCGTCATATTGCTGGATGTGACAATGTGATCGCGGATTGTTTATCAAGGGTGGATGATCAGTCGTAGGCTATCACAGGTGTGTGGGTTTGAGTGGAGGAAAATAGGCTGCCCTTATAGTGCAGCCGGGAAAAACATATTAAAATATAAAAATCATATAAAAACTCTTTCTTTTGATATAGATAATCGTATAAGTTTGTCATAGCCTATTGAGTTTGAGTAGTCCACGAACTATCAAACGGCTGAGCTGCTGTAAGCTCGCTCTGGGAGCATGATATTGTGTCTTTTTGCTATTGTTGGGAGGAGTTATAAAATGTGATTTTTTTTTAATAATAACATGTGTTTTGGTGATAAACTCAGCTTTGTTTTAGTGCCATGCGGTCGCTGGGTGTGAGGGGCTTGATGGGGTTCTGTGTTTGTCAGATTTTAGCTCAGGGTTGAGCAAGTAAAATCTTGGGGGAGGTGTGACGCATGTCCAGTGTGAGCATGCTGTACAAAACGCCTAGTCATGCCCCACTCTCGCTAGGATCGTCAGGGCAGGAACTTTGGCTGTAGTCTATGTAGAGTTTCCTAACTTAGTTCATGTGAGCCGTTGTACTATAAGTAATATGAATATGTATTTTGTTTTCATCTGAGTCAACGAGTTCTATTTTATATCATTAGTTATAAGTATTGTATGTAAAACTTATTTGTAATGATGGGAAGCGCGGCAGCCACAGTTGGGGGTCAGTGGGTGCGCCATGCGGGAGGTGGGCCTAACTCACTAGCACTCCCCCCTCCCCCCTCCCCTCAGTGCTAGGAAAGCCTTTGTCTATCCCAGAGGAGAGAGAGAAATTACGTAATGATTGTCAGTGGGCGGTCCTTAGTAGTTCACGTTGGGCTCACTAGAGGGCCGAGTATAAAAAGGGAAGTCTAGCCATTTTTTGATCAGAACTCATTAGGCAGAGCGACTTCTCATTTCCCTTGCTAACTATATATATTCTTCTGACTGATGTGAACTTTCTCTACTACCTTACATTCTTATCTCCTCTTTTCCCTACCCTTTTTAACTTCCATGGTCCCGTTGGTGCAGAGCTAGTCAGCCAACGTATTATCGCTTGAGTTCTCATGAGATACATGCCTATTAGATAGCCTATTTTGGAGGGGTTAACTTAGAATAGGGTTGATTTATGTTTGTTGCACTTGTATATGCATTTCCCTGTGTGTTATTATTATTATTCCTGTTTTCTGCTGGTCTAGGTAATGCTAGACTGGGGTAAGGCTTTTCTGTGTTACGAGTTGTTGTTTGATGCAGTGGTTAAGCGATAAACCTGCATACTCGTTTCGGTTCAGTGAAGCCTAGGTTGTCTTCGCGGCTGACTGTGTTGAGTTAATAATTTACAGTGCGTGAGGGCAAGAGCCTAACCACCCTGTATTTTATTAACAGTTTGTTTTTACTTTGTCAAGGAGCCGGGAGAAAACCAGATACAAGGGATCTGGATTTCTCAAAGTGCACTTGTTAGTGTTAACGTAATACTTTAAACAGTTGTGAGGACTTCGCTAGGCTACGAGCCGTTTTTGCTCAGTCACTGCTACCTTTTGCCCACAGTACCCAGCTAGACTTTACTCGATTAGTAGATACAGAATAGTATTGAAGCTTTCCTTATGTATGATATTGTTTATGCACTATTGATTTCATGTGTTGAAAGCTTGGCTACTTTAGTGATTAGTGGCCCACGAGCACAATCCGAGTAGGCTATTGCCGTTGCATTTGCGGAGTACTTCTTTTTAATGTTTGTCATTTACTATTGCATATTCTTTTAATTATTCTTATGCCAATTTAAACCTTTAATAGTATTTAATTGCCAGTGTTTTGCTTATTGAATTGCTGTTCAAAATCCGATACGTACTTCTTACGAGCATCCGAGAAGCATCTAACTTTTTTCAGAAGATTCCTTGCTCGATGCTTAAGGACTATTAATTAACGTAACGTAATAGTGCCGATCCGAAGTAGAGGGTGGAGGACTTCTTAAGTTCTTAGTCAAGGGTGGATTACTTCGGCTTCGGCCAACACTATTCTTTGGTGTTGTTGTTTCTGACTTCATTGTTTGATTGTTGACCAGACTAGATAATTCCTGTCTCTTTATTAGTCTGTTGTTGAACACTAGTACCGAGTTCTTGTATACCCCGTTATAGCAGATTGAACTTTGGAGGGTATTGGTGTTTTTTGTTCGGCTGGCAGTACTCAGGGATTGGGATCGTGTGTTTCCGTTGTGGCAGCGAGCCGTACTCGAGTCCTGATTGAGAGCCCTTGTGTACCCGAGTGCCAGGTCGTAACAGGGGGTACTTGTAAAAGTCCCTGTATGATATCCTGAAATATGGAGCCTACAGCTTGTGTTGAATTGAAATACATTCTTCAAGTAGGATTTCCCTTCTCCTTAATATAAATAGCATTAAGTTAAGTATCGTTTATCACGCCATGGTGTAGTGGATTAAATCATGGACAGACGTCCTGACTGACGTTGGTTCTAGCCCGGCTGGGAGTATAATATATTTAGTGGCTCTCTTGTATTTGTTAGATATATATGATAATTATATGCATGTGTGTGTATCTTAATTATATAGTTTATCAATTATCTATCCTTCCATCTTTCTGTCGACTTTCTTCCGGCTCGGGTTAAGTCAGGAATCCGGCGCCGTGGGTAGGATTAAGTCCGGTTGATGGTAGGGCCACAATGATATAATGAAGAGTCTGCCAGCCGAGATGTGATAGTCCAGGCAGAATGGTCCCGGGGAGAACATATTGGAGGGTCATGGTGGTGGTGAGGGCTTCTTAGGCCAGGGGAGAGAAAGGACAAAGAGGAGTAGGAGGTGTGAGAGAGAAAGGGAGAGGAAAGTGAGAAAGAGTTTACGCGAGAAGAATAGACAGAAGAGGATGTGTTACATGCGCAACACGAGTAATATTGGACGGTGGCCTTGTAGAGTTTCTTGACAGAATGAAAGAAGAAGTATGTGAGATTGAATGTAAGAAATGTGAGAGAAGAAGAAGCAACATAAAATTATAAGGTAAATGATGAGAGGAGAGTAATGTTTGGACGGCGGAGTTGTCAGATTGCTTGAGATAGAAGGGAGACAAAATGAAAGACAAACAAAATCCTAGAGGGCGCTTACAGGAGATGAAGATATTAAAGAAGATATGATACATTATTAAGAGAGGATAGTACTATTGGATAGTGACGGTGTGGGGCTTCTTGGGGGAGTGGGGTGAGAGGATAAGAAAGGAAAATATAAAAGAACAGAAAGAAGAGACGGAGATTATGAGAGGTGCGGTGAGGACATTGAGAGGAGAATGAAGAGAAAATACGAAACTGTGAGAGGGGACGACAAATGAGATACTATAAATATAAGTGTATCTACTGTTATAATCGCCAGTTATCCACATTAGTAGATCCAATATCGATCATTCTAGATAATCTAATTATTCAAAGATCCCTAAGTTGATAATCTTCATTTACAGAGAGTTTGACAATATCATAAGCTCTTGATACAATCATTTACCTTTTACATAATCTACTTAACGAACACAATATATTAAACGAAAGCGTGGAGCAGCATAAGAAAAATAACCTAAATGTAAAGGTGCCATCATCCAAGGTCCTGCGTTCGTGAAGACTGCCGGAGTTATTGCCGCACAACTGTATACATTGTGTGTTTAAATGCAGCAATACGATAAACATAATGTTTTCAATTAATCATGTTTGTGAATTTGAACACAAATTAATTACAAATGCACCAGATTGTATATACAGCAAATGAGCACAAGTTTTACAGTGTACATAAAACTATATCTGATTCGTCGTGAAAGAAAGATAATATATCCAATATTTCTATAGCATGATGACTAACTTTCATAGCTAAGAACAACAGACAAGGTAAAACGAGCTGCAAAAGAGGCAACAAAGGTGAAATGGAAGGTGACTAAAGGAGAGGAAGAGTAAGAGAGAAGGAAAGAACATTGTGAGGAAAGGAGGAGAGTAGGAAAGCAGAAGGGGGAGGTAGGCGAGGAGAAAATATAAGTGACGTTGAGTGGAAAGGAGACTAGCAAATGGAACAGACCAGGAGACAAGAGTAACAGAAGAATGAAGAGCAGCTGAGAGGAGAACGGGAGACTTGTACAGAATAGAGGAGCAATAATATTAGAATAACATTGACAAATAAGAGGGGAACCTAATGGAGGAGAGATGTGTTAGAGGACAGGAGAGGATAAAGAACTGGAAAGGTGGAGAGAGAAGTTGAAAGAAAAGAAGCAAGACAATTGGGAAATTGGAGAAGACACGAAATGGACTAAAATGGTGTAGGACACAAGTAAAATTAAGATAATTTTGGAGATGAAATAATTTAAAGAAAGTGGGGAAAAACAGAACCGACGGGATAACATTAGGGTATAAGAGAGAACAACAGATGACAAAGTGAAGAGATACGTGCATAAATAGGGAAACACACAGTTCTGTACAAGAAGAATGACACAATGGGAAAGGTGAAATTACTGATACTTAGCGATAAACGTGAGACAACGAATTTAGAAAAAGCAGGAATATATTAAAATTACCAAACAAGACGTCACAATAAGATCTAGCTTTCCTTTTTATGTTTCAACCGTAGGACACTAGTGAAGACCTCGAGGATTCTTGCAAGTCAACATAAGGTCTTTAGTGTTGCCCACATCCACACTACAGTATATGGCCCGTACTCCTGGACAAATCCCATTATTGTCGGTGGTAATTACTAAAGTTCTGCCTTATTCCTAGCCACCCAACATGATAAACTTTCTATTTTAATTATTGTAATGCAAACAGTGTAATACTTTTTAAAGTTCTTGTTATGATAGTTACAACTATTATAATGTCATAATATTGTAACAACTATAGTAAATACCACTGACTGATTTTTGTATCTAGGAATACGGGTTCCATTTTAATTTTACATGATATCGGCGTACTGTACCGTTTCTTGAGTTTTGTGTGATCGATTATGCAATTATAATTATTGGTTTCATATTTATAGTGGAATAATGGAACCAATTACAATAGATATGGAATGCCACTAATATCTCCCCCATATACACATGTGATCTTGTGCTAAAATTCAAAGCTAAAACCATTCCACCACACCTAACCTAAAATATACTAGTGAAGAGATGAGTAGACTAAACTCTAAAGACAAAGATAGGAGGAAAATACATACAGAGATGTACTAAAATAATAATATGCAGATTCATGGTTAGGGTAATAACTAAATAATGTTGTAGAAAAGGGCTCTATTAAAATGTAGAAAAGGGCTCTATTAAAATGTAGAAAAGGGCTCTATTAAAATGTAGAAAAGGGCTCTATTAAAATGTAGAAAATGGCTCTATTAAAATGTAGAAAATGGCTCTATTAAAATGTAGAAAAGGGCTCTATTAAAATGTAGAAAAGGGCTCTATTAAAATGTAGAAAAGGGCTCTATTAAAAAGAGAACATAGACCACTAAGGCCAGAATAGATGATAAATATAAATAAAAGCACTACAATAACTGAACCTGTGAAATGGAGGAAGACGAGAGAAAAGGGGCAACACGAGTGTAAGAGTGTAGCTTTCTTGACAGGCCGAGGTTTAGAGAGAGAGAGAGTAGGTATTTATATGTGCATGTCAATTAATGTTGACTTGTACTTCTAACACATAGCTAACCATTCTAGTTGCCAAGTTCCATGTCTTTGTTCTCTCGTCTTTTGGTCATTACCAGAATTCCAGGTTGCCCGAGCGGTAGGTGTCTGAAAACTTATAGATCACAGTTATCTCTTTCAGTATTTTGATTTCCATGTCATATTTTATTCGATCTATCTAGGATCGAAATGAATTACTTAAGAAGTGCGTGCGGAGTTACATGGAGGGATAGACAGACTAATGAGGAAGAAGCAGGTGTGGTGTGGAGGTAGATGTGCTGGAAAGTGTACAAAGGAATAACTTGAGATGGTTCGGCCATATGAAACATATGGAAAGCGAGAGAATGGCTAAGAGGGTGTACGAGAGCGAGGTGGAGGGACATAGAAGGAGAGGTAGACCGAAAGAGAGGTGGAAGGATCGAGTGAGGAAGTATATGAACGAAGGCGGTGCTGGTTGGGGGGAGGGGCGTCGACTGACTGGGGACAGAGGTGCATGGGGGCGGTTCGTTCGTGGCCACCCCTTCGGGATCGCGGCGTCAGGCAATAGATAGATAGATAGATAGATATCTAGGATTTACTGGGGTTAGTGAGAATCTGTTGAAGTTATGGGGGTAATTGACTTAGGGTGAACTAAATTGTATCCCTAGAATTCCTTCCAAGGCTGAATAACATTATCTAATGATAGCCAGAAAAAAACGTGGACATGTGTCATCGTCTATGAAAGTGTGACAACAAATATTTTACAGCTGTGAACCAAGTAAAAATTATTGGTGAATGAGGAAAGACTCATTAATTCGTACTCGGTGATCCAAGTAGTACACGATATTGAACACACAAAATACATAAAGAAGGATTAATATACGTATTGCCAATTAAGGTGTACTTCAATTTTCGTACAGGATTATGCTAATTATATTAATCATAAGGCACTATTGGTTTTGGGTATTATTTGTAACGATTTCGCATACTAACTACCATCGCGTATGAACTGGCTAGTCTACCCTGTAGATCATATAGGAATTCAATCACCTATACAGAATACGACTCTTGGCAACCTTCTCATTAACCAACATTAAACTGAAGGTTGATTAATTTATACGTCTACCTCATAAGCAGAGTCCAATGTTGATGATTAATGTTGCTCCTTCGATACCGTTTATAATTATATTTTCACTAATAACCAGAACATTCACTTTGACGTCAGCCAACAATTAAACATTGTGTTTAACATGTTTCTATAAGAGAGCAGTAGATAGATAAATTAATTAATATTTAGATAATAGACATATAAAAAGGAATTATGGTAATGATCAAGAGATGAGAGAAGAACATGGAACTTGGCGACTAGAACTTTTAGTTTTTGTTATGATAGTGAAGGTGACAAAAGTCAGAACTGCCTGTGTCAAGTGCTACCCCCAGAGTTGAAAGAGTGACAGGGCCAAAATCAAGGGACGTTCGAGCCAAAATGCCTAGACACACGGAGTTTAAAGCAATGTAAGGCACAGGAAGAGGGAAAGACAGATTCTGGGAGAGAGTTCCAAAGCTCAGCTGTTGAATAGAAGAAAGATTGAGAATAACGTTTCACTCTAGGGTTGGAGAGTTGCACGGAGTAGGGGTGGGATTGTGTTGCAAGACAGGCACTACGTACTCTACTACGAAGAGGGGATGGTATGCATTCAAAGAGCTCTATAGAACACTGATTATTGTAATAACGGTAGAATAGTGAGAGATATGCAACATTGCGGCAAAGAGAGAGAGACTAGATAATTTGTGAGTGGACGTGAGTTAATGAGACGGTTAGCTTTTTTTTTTTTTTTTTTTTTTCTATATTCCAACTTACTTCCTCTCGGGCATAGGCTGAGAGCCTTAACATTCACCGCTTTACAATGAACAGTGAAGCCCGTGAGGTCTTGTTCCAGTCTAGGGAGTGAGACATGTGAAGCACGTCGAGTACAACGAGCACCTGCCATCTTGCCTTCACATGAGGCACGGTGCTCACTCATGGCCCGAAACGACCCCATCTCTGAAACCACCTCGTTCCCGTGCTTCACTGTCTCATCCCCTACACTCGGACTCTATCACTTACACACACACACAACGCCACCTGTTGAGCAGATAACTCACCAGGCATTGCAACCCTATAGCATATTTTGAATATGGGAATATTCATACAGTGCTATTTAATCAGGGAACAATGAGGGTATTTTATTGACGTTTCGGTGGGCTTGTGGTAATGCACTGATACCTAGGTACAGCACAAATTCAATCCCAATAATATCTTCCCATTGATACATCGGGATTTGAACCCGGGACCTTTGGATTACCAGGCCAGTGGCCACTCCACCACACCTCCCCTAAGCTTGCTTTGTTATAAGTACAATATAGTATTAATTGACATGCAAATATAAATCCCTACATCTCACTCTCACACTCTCTCTCTCTCTCTCTCTCTCGGCACATCCCTCCCGGAGGACCACTTGCACCTTCCCTCCGAATATTATTTTATGGAAATAAAATAATTTGAATCTGAACCTGAATCTGTATGGCTGTGTGTTTTGGGTGCTGGGGCAATGCCTTCTCTATACATAATTATGTATAGAGAAGGCATTGGCTGGGGTCTGGTGACTGGGTCACGACGGGTAGGGTCCCTCTAGGATGTTTAAGAAGGGACATACACACACACACACCTCCCCTCTCACACTTTCCTCCTCCCTGGAGTACCTTACCTCCTCCTCCTCCCCCCCCCCCCCTACTCCTCCTCCTCTCCCACCCATTCCTCTACCTCCTACAACCCCCCTCCCTCTCTCCCATAACCACACACCCTACTAAATATTATATTACTATCGGCATGTAAACTTCTCCACTGGTCATATTGCGCTAACTATCCCCTCAATAACCATTATTGTAATAAGAATTTGAACCATGTAACTCATCTGTAAAATATTTGTATTACTATAATTCCATTATAACTTCGGTAGTTGGTAATATTAGTCACATTATGTATGTGACTCTTGTATTCAGCTAACTATGACCTCAATAACCGTTGATGTAATGAAGAATGTGAAGTGTCCCTCATATGATTGTAATATATTTGTGGTACTATTATTGCATAATAATTAATGTAGTTCGAAATATTAGTCACATCTTGTATGTAATAATTGTATTCAGCTAACTATGATCTCAATAACCATTGATGTAAGAAAACATGAATGGCCTCCTCATATGATTGCACTAGTTTTGTAGTGCTATTATTTACCTGTCAATTAATAATTCAGTCACATTTTTTTTTCTTTTTCTCACGAGCACGTATATACAGCACATGTGGCAATCAAATGAGGAAACTATAATAACACCAGACGACGATACTGTTGTTACAGTAGAATAATGGCTCTTTGAGCAGTATGTATTGTCTTACCAGTGGTTGTCCCCTTATTATTATTATTATTTTATTATTATTATTGAAATACCACAGGAACGAAAATTCCTGGGAGCGAAACTTCCACCCCCAACAAGATCCCTCTCTTTCTACCACCTCCCTCCACATGTTACACGTCTCGTTAATCACAGTCTTCTAATATACAAATCACATTTCCTTCCCCCCCTGACATTCTTGAAATACCCACTAAGTATATTCAATTAGATACCAACCATGCAGACTATAATACGTTCGTTGTGTATGGGTACGAGGCGATCTCAAGACACCTTAGCTCCCAGTGCACAACGAACCGGATCATGATTATGTCCGCCTGTATTAAATTATGTATTATGTTGATTTATACCATTGCCTATTTTTGTAATAATTGTATTCAGCTAACTATGATCTCAATAATCATTGATGTAATGAAAATATGAAGTCTCCTCATACGATTGCACTAGTTCTGTAGTGCTATTATTTACAAAGATTGCTTTTTTTTTTTTATTTTTTTTTTTTTTTTTTTTTTTTTTTTTATACAGACCATGTGACAATTAAATGAGGAAACTATAATAACACATCTGAATAATGCCAACCTGATTTATAAACACAAATATGAATGTAACCAGACGACGATGCTGTTGTTTCAGTGGAATAATGGCTCTTTGAGCAGTATGTATCGCCTTACTAGAGGTTGTCCCCTCACAGGATGGGGGGCGCTGCTCAATAAACTCGCCCCTCGGGGCAAAATCAAAAATCAAATCTCTCTCTCTCTCTCTCGGCATGTCAAGAAAGCCACGCTCTTACACTCCCTTTGCCCTTATTCTCTCTTATTACTCAATTTCTCAGGTCCAGTATTTGTTGTGCTTTCATTTCCATTTATCATCTATTCTGTCCTTAGATTTGGTATGTCCTCTTTTTAATAGAGCACTTTTTCTATAATATTATTTTGTTATTACCCTAACCATGAAACTGCATGTTATTTTAGTACATTCGTGCATGTGTTTTCCTCCTCTCTCTGTCTTAAGAGTCTACTCATCTCTCCACTAGTACCATTTAGGTTAGGTGGAGTGGAATAGTTTTATACTTAAATTGTTAACCACAATATAATAGGTATACACAGTGGAGACGTTATTAAGATTCCATATCTATTGTAATTGAGTTCAGTATTCTATTATAACATGAAGCCATTAACCTCATCACCATAATTAAGTATTTTATCATATTCTGGTTACCATTAGACGACTTTCTACAATTTAATATCTACCTCTATGACTCAAATGAGGAAACACGATCTCAATAAACTCTCTCAATAACATAGGTTATTTTTTTAAACTGCAAACCATCATCTTATTGTAGCCAACATCAAAGGTAAAACGGCGTCATGGTGATGAAGGGGTTAATTAGAACTGTATAATCTATCATACAAAACTCCCGAAAAAGTGGGCTTTACTCATCCAGTACAGCACGTTGATGTCATGTAAAGTGAGATTGGATCCCGTATCCTTAGATACAAAAACATCATTGTCAAAGGCAAGTTTAATAGTGTTGACGTATTCTGACACATTATTAGTTGCAACTGTCATGACATGAGCGTAAACATATTACATTACTCGCATTACAATAATGTGTATAGACATTTTATCATATTGAGTGGCTACGAATAAGGCAGAACTGATCAACCAACAATGATGGGATTCCTCCAGGAGTACGGGCCATAAAGTGTGCATGTGTGCAACACCAAAGACCTTATATTGACTTGCAATAAGCCTCAAGGCCTTCGCTGGAGTCCCTACGGTCTAAGAATAAAAAGGAAAGATATATCTTATTGTGACGTCTTGTTTGATCCTTATATTCTATTCCTGCTATGTTTATATTCGTTGTTCTCACGTTTATCGCTAAGTATGAGTTATTTCACTGTTATCATTATCTCTGTTCTTTTACAAAACCTTGTATTTCCTTATTTATGCACGTATCTCTTAACTGTTTCGTTAGTTTTGTTTGTTTGTTTGTTGTCTTTGTTGTTTTCTGTTCCCTAGTGTTACCCCTTCGGCTTTGCTTCTAATCACTTCCTTTACATTATTGAAGCTCCAATTTGCTCTTAATTGTTAAATTTTACTTGTGACAATAGTTTGGAGACTTAAGATATGTGTTAGCATTATTTTAGATGCCATACTAAAGCGATATTCTACTTTTTCTTACGATCTAGAGTCATTCTCTCAGCGACATTTCGATATTTTGACCTGGTAACCTTGGCTATGAGATGCCTCTCTCTCCTAAAAGGATAAGGTCTATAATTTTAGATAAAACATTTAGGAAGCTTTATTCATCTAATTACACAGTCATCATGCATAAACCAAGTACACAATAACCAAGACAGGAACAAATATATAAACAGTAACTACGAGTTTAGGTACTCACATGTTCACAAGAATGACCGAGCTCTTCGAAGGAGGTGCAATGCTTCTACGTTAAGAATAATTTTGTTGAAAGCATCACAGGGGCTCATGTGAAGCTCCCCCGAGGCTCCCCTGGTGTTTCTGAGACCGTCAATATGCTGCGGTTGTGACCTCCGTGGATCTGGAAAAGGATGCTACCGACAAACTACAAGCCAATTTACTAGCGCACTCACTAAGCAGTAAATTAACCCTCAATACATTAATGCATCAGGAAAATAATGCTAAAAATTCAGCAAGAGTTTTAACACCTTATTAGCGGGCTAGCGGTCTATTTATATGTACCGCCCAGCGGGGTGTTTTTAGCCAAAATAGGGCTGTTTATGTGATAATTTTCATGCCTAAATAAGACCCAGAGCGTAAAACAAGTATCTCTCCATGAAAGGGCATAAACAGAGCTTTCCAATGACACTATAAAGATCCTTTTATGACGGCTAGTTTTCTTGCAACAACCGCGCAACACGAGTGCAAAAAGCATGTAATTCGGTACTTTCCCCATACAATTCAGTATGTAGCGAGTGAGAGAGGGAGGGAGGAGGTGGGATTCGTGTCAGTAGGTTCGCCGCGTGGTCTGGAGCAGTCATACGCTCGCTACTCTCCTGCCACCACTTGTCTCTCTCTCTCTCCGCAACATTACGTGCTGAAATTGCCACACGACCTATGTCGCGCGCCGCCAGATAGTCCAGATTTATTTTACTCGACTTATGTTGCGCGCCGCTAGTTAAGGGTTAAGTAAATGGCGCTGCCTATTTGCAATGGAGTAAAAATCTTGCAATATTTACTTGCTATTCTAGCTATTTATACATATTGATGAAACAAAGGCAAATATTGTCATAGTTAAGCATCAAATTATAATACTGAAAAAGGGTATATTTTAAATAACAAACATATTTTAAATATACGCCATGTATACCAAAGTAACTGCCTTTATTAAGTTAATATCTAAAAAAACTACTATAAAAGCATAATACATACACCTTTTCCGTGTATACTATAAACTACTATAACAGCAGAATACATACACCTTTTCTGTGTATACTATAAACTACTATAAAAGCAGAATACATACACCTTTTCCGTGTATACTATAAACTACGCAGATGACTCAACACTCCACAGTTCCTTCACATTTACCAATTCTTTCACCCAAGCCGATCTTATAAATTCAAAAATAAACACTGCAATTTCTCTGAACCAGGACCTTTCTAGAATTAATGAATGGGGACAAGAGAATCTAGTTTCCTTTAATGCACAGAAAACCAAGTACATTCAATTTTCTAACCGACAGAATCTCACTGACTCCCATATATTTTTTAATGATGTAAATATTCCCACTTCCCCTAGTATTGACATTCTCGGTGTAACATTAACTACTAACTTGAGCTGGACACATTATGTTAGAAGCATTGCTAAGAATGCCTCTAAAAAACTGGGACTCCTGTACAGAGTTCGAGAATTCTTCACTGACGAGCAGTTGGCCGTAATATATAAAAGTCATGTGCGCTCTCAGATGGATTACTGTTCACCTCTGTGGGGTGGAAGTGGAGTGGTTACATTGAGGCAGTTGGACAAAATTCAAAATAAAGCTATTAGATTAATCAATAACCCTGCAATCACACAGGACCTTCCTACATTAGCCATACGAAGAAACGTTGCATCCCTTGCATTATTCTACAGATATTTTCACAGCAATTGTTCCGAGGAACTTGCTTCAATTGTGCCGCCTCTCCACATCTTTCCCCGTAGAACTAGGGCAGCTGAGAGCGCCCATGAATTTACACTTTCTCCTCCACAATGCAGAACTTCTGCTTATCAGAATTCATTTATCCCCAGAGCTACTACTCTTTGGAATTCACTTCCCTCGAATTGCTTTCCACAAACTTACAATCTACAAATGTTTAAATCCAGTTGTTACAAACATTTTATGAATGGAGGATGCCTTTAGGCACATGGACCTTTTTGTTTTATCTGTGTTTTTCCTTCCTCCGTTCATTGTCTCTTAAAAAAAAAAAAAAAAACCTTTTCCGTGTATACTTTAAACTACTATAAAAACAGAATACAGACACCTTTTCCGTGTATACTATAAACTACTATAAAAGCAGAATACAGACACCTTTTCCGTGTATACTTTAAACTACTATAAAAGCAGAATACAGACACCTTTTCTGTGTATACTATAAACTACTATAAAAGCAGAATACAGACACCTTTTCCGTGTACTATAAACTACTATAAAAGCAGAAAACATACACCTTTTCCGTGTATACTATAAACTACTATAAAAGCAGAATACATACACCTTTTCCGTGTATACTATAAACTACTATAAAAGCAGAATACAGACACCTTTTCCGTGTATACTTTTCATTCATATTCTTTGAAAATACCCGTTTAATAAAGGTGTGTGTGTGTCTGTGTGTGGAATGCTAATTTATATAAGTACTGTAGAAAAACATACGTTCTTTGTGTGAGTTTGTGCGAAGTATGTATGCATGTGTGTATGTACTGTAGCTTCAGTACATTTGCATATGAGTGGGTGTAGCGTGCATGTAAGCAAATGCATGCGTTTTTTGTAAATTGCACATACAGTAACTACAACTCCTAGTAATATTTTGTTATTGATAATAAAACAAATATGTTTATTTAATGTTATATTTGTTAACTAATTGCTATAATTACCCTGCTTAGTAGCCTACTTATGAACCATCTATTATATTTCATTGTATATCTCATAAACAAAACTGTAAATAGTTCCCCCTACTGTGGACCCAGAAGGAGAGAGATGGAGAGCGGTGTAAATAAAGATCTCCTGGACAACAAACACTGTCACTATGTTGTGTAAATACAGCCATTATGTTCAGTAAATACTTGCGTCCGGTAGCCTCTGACATTTATTATGGCTGTTACGATGTTGGGGCGGGATTTACTGTAGTTTTTGTTCAGTATGTGTGTGTTAATGAATATAACTTCAGGAGCTAATTAACTTTTTAATTAGTACAGTCACGTTCAATACTCCTGTATCACCATCACTACTTAAGCTTATTTAGTTTTCAATTGTTATAAATGCACCACAAAACTTAATCAATCTTGAATATAAAGGATAAAGAGATAACCTCGGTTGAAATGATGAATGTAGTACACAACTTGTGAGCATTACTGTGGTGTAACGCAGGGCTCGGTTCTAGGCCCTGTCCGTGTATTGGTATGCATAACCGATATTGATGACAACGTCACTTGCAATATTTCAAAATTTCAGAAGATAGGAAAATAGGAGAGAATGTAAGCCACAACGATAGAAATACAAAAGCTTCAAAAGACATACTGTATAATTATAGGCTAGTAGAGTCATGGACGTATACTGTAGAGGTGGAGCCGGCGCTGCTGGCTTATACAAGAGCGTGTAGTGAGGGGAGGCTCTCCGTTACTACACCAATATTGCTAACACCAGGTTGACACTTAAGTCGATCATGTTAGCTGATGCACCACCGCCAGTTGTAATACAAGAGCGTGTAGTGAGGGGAAGCTCTCCGTTACTACACCAATATGGCTGACACCAGGTTGACACTTAAGTCGGCCATGTTAGCTGATGCACCACCACCAGTAGTAATACAAGAGCGTGTAGTGAGGTGAGGCTCTCCGGTAGTACACCAATATGGCTTACACCAGGTTGACACTTAAGTCGGTCATGTTAGCTAATGCACCACCGCCAGTAGTAATACAAGAGCGTGTAGTGAGTGAGGTGAGGCTCTCCATTACTACACCAATATGGCTTACACCAGGTTGACACTTAAGTCGGTCATGTTAACTGATGCCATTAGTAGTCATCCACCGCACGTACCCGTCCCCAGTGGAAGAAACGGGGGCAAGGGGACGGGTTCATGGACAGTCCATGGTAGACAGATCGGTAAGATAATTATAGAAGGGGAGGTGACTGCGACGGTGTTTTCACTTGTAAAGGGTTTGGCTGTGATGGTCGGGCCAAAGGTGGGGCGACTATAAAGGGCGTATTGCTATGATAATTGCTATGACTGCGAATGGCGTGTCAAGGGGGGAGGGTGACTGCGAAGGGAGTATCACCAGGTGAGGGTTGAGCTGCGAAGGGCGTACTAAAGTGGCTGGATGTAGCTGCGAAGGGCGTGCTACACAAAGAATTGAATGAGAATGGCGTGTCAGATGTTTTGCAGGTGTCAAACTCGGGGGAATAGTCCCGGCCGAAGGCCGCTTCTTCCAACATTACAGGCTCACTATCGTTCGCCAGGTAAAAAATCGACACCTAAATAGCACGAAAGGTCTAAATATTGACGAAGAAATGGGGCGAAAGGTCTTTTAATCGACTAACTAATGGGGCAAACATCTTAACACCTGAAAACTAATGGGGCTAAACATGAGGGAAAAAGTGGTCCAGAAAATCGGCCCATCCCCCCTTAAGAGAGACTCCAGCAATTAATAGTCTTCGAACTATCTCCCTAAACCCTTTTTACTACCAAAGATCCTTCGTTAGCTGCACAAAATCATCTAAATGTAGCTGAAATATAATAAATAAGACGTCAGTGGTACAGAAGGGGTTAATAATCTCACTTCATCGTGGCCCATTGTTTCACTCTTTCAATTTCCGCCACAATCCACCCCCCCCCCCCCCTCACCCCCATCCTTCACATATCAACAGCCAATATCAGCTCTCTCACTTTAACTTCTTGCTCCATCTGATTCAGTTAAAGAGTTTGTTGTTGTTGTTGTTGTTCCCTAAGCTGCCTGGCCGAACAGCCCCGAGTCCCTGAGGAAGGCCATGGCCACGATCAGGCTTTCCCACAGAGCTCTCATTGAGTGTAGGTTGTGTTGTTGGCGTAAGTGGTTGTGTGAAATGCAGTCTTCTATGATGTGTTTAATGGTATGGGGTGCTGTGTTACATCCCGGGCAGGCGTCGACAACGGAGTCATCCAGTCTCTTCTGATAGCTCAGGAGAGCTGGATGGTGTCTGCATCTCAACCTAGCCAGGTGGACTCTGTCCTCGCGAGGGAAGGAGATTCGGAAGGATGGATTTCGGGAGGTCGTGCATGCAGCTGCGTGTTGTCTGTGAGTGAGTGGATGGATTGGTGAGAGATATGAGTATGGATGTGCTTCTGGAAGTTGGTTCGGGGTGGGCAGGGAGGGAGAGAAGACAATAATTGTGTGTTATACCGTGTGCTGGGTGTTGTTTTGATATTTCTTGGTGTCTGTGGGTGTGTTGCCATGTAGTTTAGTGGGTGGTCTTGGTTCGTGGAGGCTGCTGCCAGGAATTGAGTGCCTCTCATGTCCAGATGGTCTTTGACTTTGAGGATTTTGGTTTCTTGATGTAGATGATCTGTGGGTGCAGTAGCTGTGCAGCCTGTAATGATCTTCAGGGCTTTGTTTTGAATAGTCTGTAAGGTCTTATGATGTGTTTCAACTAGGTTAGAAGCCCAGGCTGGGCTTGCGTATTCCATTACTGATCTTATGTATTGTTTATATACTGTGGTGGTAGTTTCTTTGTTGTGTCCAAATTTTGTGTGAGCAAGTGACCTGAGGGCGTTAAGTCTGGGTGTCAGTTTCTTTTTAATGTTTGTGGTGTGCTGTTTGAATGTCATATGAGTATCATATGTTACTCCTAGGATTTTGGGTGTGTGTGTATGTGTTAGGGGTGTGGTGTTTATGGTGAGTTGAGGGATGTATTCGTGTTCACCTGTCCAGCTTGTGAGCAGGGTTGCGGTAGATTTGGCTGGGGCTAGATTAAGTCTGTTTGTAGTGCACCAGCCATGTAGTGTGTTGAAGATAGGGTTGAAGGAGATCTGTTGCTCTTCTTGGGTCATGGTGTGTGCATGTGAGTGTTATGTCATCTGCATAGGAGGCTAAGTTTATTTGGGGAGTATTGGGTGTAGTTATATCGTGCATGTACAGATTGAAGAGTGCGGGCGATAGGACGGATCCTTGTGGGACTCCGTTTGGAAAGTTTCTGATTTTAGATGACTGACCGGCAAAAGATACGTGTGCACATCTGCCTGCTAGGAAGTTGGCCAGCCACCTTTTTGTGTTGTTGTGCATGTTTGTGTTGTAGATTTTGTTTGTTAGGTTGTGGCGGGGGATGGCATCGAAGGCTTTACTAATGTAGAGTGTGCTAATAGTGATCTGTGTGGTGGTCTAGCTGAGTTGATGCCGTCAAAAGCTCTTTGTGTAAGGTCTGTGAGAAGAGTGTTTGTGGAGTGCAGTGGCCTAAAGCCATGTTGTGTTGGAGCTAGGGGTAGGTCGGATGTAATTAGTTTTGTAATACTAGGCGTTCCATGACTTTGGAGGGGGAGCAAAGGAGTGTGATGGGGCGGTGCGAGGAGGGTAGCGTGGGGTCTTTGTTGGGTTTGGGGAATGTGATGATGATACCATGCTTCCAAATGTCTGGTATTGTGTTGTGTGAATAGCTGTAGTTTGATATGTTAGTGTGTGTTTGTATGCCTTGTGGTCCCAGTTGTCTGAGGTGTATGTTGCTTATGTTGTCTAGGCCACAGGCGGGTGAGTGCTTGAGCTTGTTGATGATATGCTTTGTCTGGTGATTGGTGAAGGGTGTATAGTCAGGGTCTGTGGGGAATTGTCTCTTACGTCGGATGACACGTCGGTCTTCTTTCTGAGGTTTTAGGTGGCTGACATGTGAGAAGTGATTGATGAGAGTGTTTGCTTGTTGTTTACATGAAGGAGTAGAGTCTGTTGTTGTGATTGCAGCATGTGATTGTGTTGTGTTGCTGTTGGAAAGTGTGATGCTGTTTAGTGTTTTGTAGAGTTTTTTGGGGTTTGTTTTGTGATCAAGTGTTTGTAGGAAATTATTCCAATTTAGTTTTTGTTGTTCTTGTATTTTGTGTTAGTTTGGGTGTTTGAGTGCTTGAATTTGTTGTGTGATGTCTTGTGTGTGGGGTGCTGGGGAGTGTTTAGTGTGTCGCGTTGTCTGATGAGGTTTTGAATTTCTGGTGTGAAGTTGGGGTTGTGTCTTTTTCTGTTACCTCTTGGAATGTGTTTCTTATCAGCGTTTTGGATGGTTTTATTGAGTATGTGTACAGCATTGTTGATGTTAGTGATGGGTGTACTGTTTAGAGTTGTGAAGTGTTGTTCTGTCTCATTTGTAAATGCTTCCCAGTTAGCTCTTTTATAATTGGTGTATGTGTGTTTGTGGCTAGCTGGGGTGAGTCTGGTTTTGGTGGTGATATGATCGGGAGGTGGTCAGAGCCTAAGGTTCTGACCACCCTCCAGGATGTTTGTGGGGGCGAGTTCTGGGGAGCAAAAGGTGATGTCTGGAGATGATGGGTTATAGAGGGCTTGGTGAGGAATATGGGTATGTTAAAGAGTTATGCCGCATTTATCCCCACAGGCATCTCTCTCTCTCTCTCTCTCTCTCTCTCTCTCTCTCTCTCCTCTCTCTCTCTCTACTCTTCTCTCTCTCTCTCTCTCTCTCTCTCCTCTCTTCTCTCTCTCTCTCTCTCCTCTCTCCTCTCTCTCTCTCTCCTCGCCTCTATCTCTCTCTCTCGTCTCTCTCTCTCTCCCATCCTGTCTTTCCCACTCAGTCCGATGGGCGACACCTCTCTCTCGCTCTCGTGCTAGTAGCACTATAAACATATCGGCAATCAAAGCAATCCTTGTACGAAACTTCACTTAGTTGCATCAAGTTTTGTGTTCTGCTCAGCATAATTTGGAGCCCAGCCTAAGTTGCATGTGATGAGGCCGCTAAAGTGGTACCTTACGGGATAAACTAGACTTTTTCACTATGTGGTTTAAAGAAGCCATATTTCACGTTTATAATTATTAAACATAATTTGTTTTATATATAATATATATATATATATATTATATATTTATATATATGTTGGTAAAGCCAGGTAATAAATTTTCTTTAATACATACGAGGTTGAAAGAAATGGCAATTTCAGCGTTGGCAATTTTAATTATTCAAAGTTTCCAGGTCCTCTGATGAGTTTTCGCTGGGTGGCAGGAAGTAGATGAAGGAGATGAGCAAAATTCATGGTGGTACAGGGTTACATTAACGTACATTATGATACAGGATATACGACGCGTTTCACTGGACAAACCGCATTATCAAGTAAGGAAGGAATGATATAAAAGGTAACAAAGGAAGGGTATATATATAGGGTGGAGGATCATAGGAGGCGGAAAACAGGGGGCAAAAGTCTGCTATTGGTGGAAGGGAAAACTAGGAGAGAAAAAGGGGGTAACCGCTTCACGCATAGCGCACATGGAAGCGGGATGGTGGTCGATAGGTGGGGTCATAGCTGATTTGGCTGCCTGTCCGAGGGGCGTGGCCTAAGTTGTGTGGCGCCTGCATAAGACGAAGCTGAAGGAGGTAGCGCGGTGGCGGCGTCAAGGGCACCGGGGGGCGAGGAGTGGTGTTTTGTTACCTTGTGGTGTAGTGCCTTTTGGCAGAAGGAAGGATCTGAAGGTCCAGAGTTTGGTTTGTGATGTTGGGATGTCAGGCTTGGATTATAATAAAGCTTCGAGTATAGGTAATCTCCTTGGGTCACTTTCTTTATCGAGTAGGGGTGGTGTGTTTCTCTAACTCGTTGCGTTGTGAGGTGAGGGTTGTTTAGGGTGAGATAGTTGGTTTTTGATGGCGCCAGCCTGCAGGTGAAGAGTTAAACCGACGTGAAAGACGAGTTCCTGCGTCATAACAATATATGAATGAGGTTCCACAGTCCTCATAATTACAGGTATGGTGGTTAATGACGTGATCGTCTGTCATCCGGGCGCTTTCTCTTGGTGGAGGCTGGGTTTTTTTGCGGAGTAACGAGGTTGGCGTTCTTGGGGGATTTGTAATAAATTATTACTTTGATTTTGTTTTCCCGGGTTGGTTGGGTGGACATGCTTGGAGATTCTTTTCTTTTAAGACGGTCTCGTCATTGTTGTGTTCAGAGGACATGTAATTGCGGTAGAAGATCTTAATTTCATTGTGGGGGTCAATGTTGGTAGGGCTTTGGTTGTACCATTTTTCAAGATGGTGGTTGATGGTGCTGGAGATGTCGGAGTTGGAGTATCCGTTATTTACGAAAACACTGGGATAGTCTTTCTAGTTCCTGGTGGGTGTCGGCCCAGGTTAGAGCAGTGCGTGATGGCTCCTCCTAACATTAGGCCCCGCCCCTCGACAACGCTCGCCCAATCAGCTTCGAACCCACCTATCGACCACCATCCCGCATCCAGTGCGCATGCGTGAAGCGGTTACCCCCTTTTTCTCGCCTATTTTTCCCCTTCCACCAATACCAGACTTTTTTGCCCCCTGTTTTCCGCCTCCTCTGATCCTCCACCCTCTATATATACCCTTCCTGTTTACCTTTTATATCATTTCCTTCCTTACTTGATAATGCTGGTTGTCCAAAGAAACGCGTCGTATATCCTGTATCATCATGTACTTTAATGTAACCCTGTACCACCAGGAATTTTGCTCAATCTCCTTCATTTACTTCCTGGCACCCAGTGAAAACTCATCAGGGACCTGGGAACCTTGAGTAATAACATTTCCAACGCAGAAATTGGCATTTCTGTCAACCTCGTATGTATTAAAGAAAAAATAATATATATTATATATATATATATACTGTATATATAGATATATATATATATCTATATATGATAGTATATATATATATATATATATATATGTATATATATTGTATATAGCTATATATATATATATATATACAGATATATATATATACTGTATAGTACTGTGGAGAGATTGTAGGCACCAATTGATCAGGGCTAGACCCAGGTGAGGTTATAGGCATGAGATAAAGAGTCGCTGGAACTCCTGTTTTCACAGGTTGCCTTGGCTCTCTCTTACTGATTTTTCTTTTGTGCCTCATTTACACTGAGAGCAATCCAGCTATCTCTCACAAACACCTCCTCCCCTCCGATCCACTTCACTTAACACTAAACCTGCACCCCACACTTCCATTCCTTCCACACCAAAATTTAAAAAAAAAAAAAATGATGAATTGTAGCCCAGCCTCGGAGTCCCCAGGGGTGGGGGACCATAAATCCCCCCTCCACCCGACCGACCGACCTTGCCCTGACAAACCCACACAATTACCTGGACCTCGCACTGTTACTCTCTCTATTATTGTCTGCAACATTCGCTGACATTTCCTCTAACTTTCACTCTGTTTGAGGCCCCATCTCTCCTCCTACAAACCTGATCTTCTCTTCCGCACAACCGAAACCCAGGTGTCTGTAGCAACATCCATCAACCCCTTCTCTGTATCCTCCTACTTTCTGTCTCTTATCCTAGTTTCAAAGCCAAAGTCTGATGCTTGTGCATATGTGCACAACACACTCACATTCCTCTCAGTGTTCCCGATTTCGACCTCCAATCCTCTGAATTTCGCAACTTTAATGTCTCAAACTTTCCTGTCATTCTCTTACTAAATATTTCTGTGCTGTCTATCTTTCCCCTAACTCTACCAACTTTCCCCACATTCTTTGACTATCTAAACTCTACAGTGGAAACACATTCTAACCATTTCTCCTTCCCTAGAAGTCTCCATCTTAGGAGATTTCAACGTTCACAAGCACCGCCATTGGCTTCTCCTCTCACCTATACTGATCCACCTGGTGAACAAGCCTACGGTCTTTTCTATCCTAAATGACCTAGAGCATTTAGTTTCAGCAACCCACCCGTATCCCGGATCGCATCGGAGATCGGCCCAACATTCCTTGACCTGCTGTTTCTTCTAACCTTCTAACCCTTCTTCTTATACTGTCGCTCTTTTTCTCTCCTTTGGGCTCCTCCGACCATACACGTATCTCTGTGTCACCTGTCCTATCGCTCCAGTACAGCCACCCGATCCTCCCTAAGCCCGTCGGCCGCTTGTGGCACTTCTTTGGCGCTGCCGACTGGGAGGGCTCTTCGGCATTGTCACTTCTTTGAATTTCCCCATGGAATGATTTTCTGCGTTCTATGGCCGAGGACCCTCGGAGAGTGCCTGAACGCATTCACCGATGTAATCCTATCGGGCATGTAAGCATACAGTCCATTCTCTTTCTCTCAGACTAATGCTTAAAAATCTTGGTTTACTCACGCGCCCTGTTCTACTGCTGTCCGGCAATAATGAGGAAAGGCAGCAAACGGTACCGACGCCTTAAAACTCAAGACCTCTCATTCTTCCTATGTTTCTGCCCTGAAAGCAAGCCAAATCTGTTCTTCGACTTTGCCAAACACTCTTTCATCAATAATAAATGCACTGAAACTACTCCAACCTCTAGCTCCTCCCAAGCTTTCTGGCATCTAGCCAAAAACCTCGCCAACAATTTACTTCCTCGTCTTTTTCCCGCCCTTTCCCACTCTGATTCACAACCATCACTTCTCCCTTCTTCCTCTGACAAAGCTAAATAAACTCTTCGTCGCTCAAACTTTTGCTAGAAACTCTAAACCTTGGATGCTCGCGGTGCTATTCCTCCCTCTCTCTCCCGCCCTCCTCTCTCTTACTTATGCCTAATATCCTAATCTCTTCTAAAGATGTACGTTCTACCCTCTCTGGGCTTAACCACTAATAAGGCGTACGGTCCGGACGGTGTCTTGTTTTCCTGTTGTTCTCAAAAAACGGGTGCTTCCGTGCTGACTCCCTGCCTATGCAAACTCTTTCGTCCTCTGTCTATCCCCTCTACACGTCTGCCCTTCATGCTAGGAAGTTTTCTCACAGTTCAACCTGGTCCCAAAGAAGTGGTGACCGCTCTCAACCCCCCAACTATCGTCCAAATTGCTCTCTTATCTCTTGTTCTTTCTAAAGTTTTTGAAACTATTCGTGCTTCCAAATTTCTTAAAGCATTTCTCTTCTCATACTCTGCTCTCAGATCCGCCAGTATGGCTTTCCTTAAGGGTCGCTCTACTGGTGATCTTCTTTCATTATCTTACTAACTCTTGGTCATCCTCCTTTTGGGACTTCTGTGAGAGCTTTTTTCTATTGCACTAGACATAGCGAAAGCCGTCGAGGAGTCTGGCATAAATCTTTTAATGTCTAAACTACCCTCCTTCGGTTTCTATCCCCTCCGTCTGTTCCTCTGTCTCTAATTTCCTTTCCGGCCGTTCCATAGCCGCGGTTGTGGACGGCGCATTGTTCCTTTCCTCACTCTATAAACTTACTCCGTGTTCCTCAGGGCTCTGTCCTATCTCCCCTATTCTCTTTCTAATTTTTATAAATTATCTCCTTAACTGTAACCTTAATCCCGTTCCATTCATACGCAGACGACTCAACCTTGCACTACTCCATTAGTTTTTTTCCAGAACTCCCCAGCCAGCACTCCCTCAAACGACAAACGTCATGAAGCCAAAGAACTCTTAAATTCTGATCTAAATACTATTTCCAATTGGGGCAGAGAAAACCTTGTTAACTTAATATGCTTCCCAAACATCCAATTTCTCCATTCTATCTACCCGTCAGGATCTCCCACGCGGACGATCCCTTATTCTTCACCAATACAACAATCAACCCTTCATCGTCTCCCTCAATATTCCTTGGTGTCTCTTTTCTTTCTGCTCTCATTTGTAAGGACCATATTACCAGTCTTGCTAAGGTAGCCTCACCAGAAGCTGGTTGTTCCTCAACCGCCTTAGGGTGTTCTTTTTCCCTGCAAACAGCGTCGTGCTCTGTACAGGGGCATAGTGCGCCCTTGTCTTGAGTATTGTTCACCTGTGTGGGGATGTTTCCTCGCTACACTGGCTCCGAGACAAAGTGGAAAGGAAGGCCTTTCGTATCATTACCTACCTCCCGTCCACTCACCAACTTCTCTGCAATCTCTCCTCTCTCCTCTCTCCGCCGCAACTGTTGCAATCTCTCCTCGCTATTCTATCGCTTACTATAATAATCATGTGTTCCTCAGAGCTATCCCCATTCATACCACCTCCTTTACATAGCACACGTGGTAACCGTCTTGCAACTCAAACCCACCCCTACTCTGTTGCAACTCTCCAACCCAAGAGTGAAACGTTACTTTACTTCCAAACTTTCTCTTACTCAACAGCTGAGCTCTGGAACTCGTCTTCTCCTGTCCCAGAATCCATTCCTTTCCCTTCCCTCTCCTCCTTTACCTTAAATTGCTTCAACTTCCGTGTGTCCAGGCATTTTGGCTCGAACGTCCCTTGATTTTTGGGGCCCTGTCACTCTTTCAACTATGGGGGAGGCACTCTCTAGAGGCTTTAGCCCTTTTGCCTCCCTCAATCACATAGAAAAAAAAAACAAAAACAAAAAAAAAAAATAGTGTATATACTTTATATGTTAAACGAGAAAAATAACCATTCACATATGAACACTGCTGATCGAAGAAAGGACGGACGGGCCGGGAAACCATCACAGTCAAACAGTGTAATGTTTACTGAGTATAAAAGAGTGACCGAGGGCCGAATTTCCATGGACATTCGAGCCAAAAAGCCTGGACACACGGAAGTTTGACGCAATTAAAGTCATAGAAAGAAGGAAAGACTGATTCTTGGGAGTGTGTTTCAAAGCTCAGCTTTTGAATAGCAGAAATATTTAGAATGTCCGTTTAAAAAAATTTAATAAACGCTTGGGCTGGAGCGTTGCACAGAGTAGGGATGGGATAGTGTTGGCAAGACGTGCTACGTACTCTAACGAAGGAAGGGTGGTATACACTGAGAGAGCTCTGAGAAACACTGATTATTGTAATAGTCCGGTATAATAGTGATAAGAGATGCAAATTTGCAATTGAAGAGAAAGAGACTGCAGATAATTGGTGAGTGGAGATGAATCAATGAAACGGAAAGGCTAATGGTTCTACGTTGGTCTAGAAATGCTGTGTGAGAGGATCCCCCTCCTCCCCCACAACATTTGAACAATAATCAATACATGTATGCACTGTGCCCGTGTACAGAGCAATGAGCTGCACAGGGGTAAAAAACCCCCAGAGGCGGGTTTGAGCACACCCAACATCCCCCCTGATAAGCTGTTTTAGCCGTCGTTGTATTATGATCTTTTCCAACAGAGATCAGAAGAAAAAGAGACACCAAGAAGATTAACACCTAACGAGCTGACCTTGGCGGTAAGTTATATGTACCCGCCCAGCGGGGTGTTTTTTTACCCTAAATAGTGTTGTTTACTCTACCGTGATCATGTTTCATTCCTAAATAAGACCCAGAGCGTAAAAACAGGTATCTATCCCTGAAAGGGCATAAACAGAGCTTTCCAATGACACCCCAACCAGCCTTGTACGACCGCTATTTTCCTTCTTGCGAACGGCGATCACGCACAACGAGTGCAAAAAACCATGTAATAGGTAC
>CM064538.1:21919215-22144607 GCA_032716605.1 Paralithodes platypus
GTTGGAGAAGCCATGGCCATTCCTCTTTTGGCCATTTCAGGTGTTCAGCAGTTTTCTCAAACGTGGAGAAAGATTTCTCTGGGTCACTCTCGTCAAAGGGTGGTACTAGGGAGATGTTTTTAGATAGTTGTAATCCTTGGCTTCTGGGCTTCCATTTCAGTCTTCTGCAACTGTAATTTCTCTTCTTTGAGGCGTTTTGTTTCTTCCAAGTTTTGAATTTTAGCAATTTCTAGTTCTCTGTCTTTCTCTTTCTCCCGTTGTTGTGTCTCAAGTTTCAAGAGTTCTAGTTGCCGATCTTTCTCTCTTCTCTTTCTCCTGAAGCTGCTGCCGAAACTTCTCCCTTTCAAAATCTAGTCTGTCTTCTGACCACGGCTCAGGAGATGGAGAGTGTTTCCCCTGGGAGTTTTCCTGTATGGTACTCGGGGAATCTTCATCATTATCAGCCATTATCATTGAACTACTCATGGGATGTAAGTGAATCTACAGCTTCAGCAGGTAAGATTTCTCTATTTGTCAGTTCTTCTATGACTGTGTTTTTCAGGATTTCCTTAGTGTGTGAACTCCCATAGCTTATGTCAAAGGAATAAGCTATACACTTCCAATCATCCTTGGAGATCACCTGACCTTTAAGTTTGTCTATAGAGGGCTCTTGACAAATTGTTTAGCATTAAACTTTGCCATTTTGATTTTAATTAGGACTAGATGAGGTAGAGAAGATTACCACTCAAATTATACTAGACTGACAGCTAATGTATAGAGGATGGGGTTACTATAGCTTCACATACTGTATAATATAAAGACTGGAATGAACGGCAATATGCACTAATATGGACTCGCTTTATAGTTACCGGTAATGGTAGCTTACTAACCCTGGATAACTATTAACAAGTGCATACTATATTGACTAGGGATATTCCTAGTAGAGACGGGTTACCTAATAGTCAGGTTGACACTAATATCCCAAATCAATATTATTGTGTGAGTAACTCCCACCTGTTGAGCGAACTATGGTCGACAACAACAGGAGGGTTGATAAGTAAGGACGACAGACAAGAACCTGACCATTAGTGAACCTCGTGAGACACGATCCCTTGATATCGAAACTAAAGGAAGAAGGCATGAGATTTATGTGCGTTAGGAGATCCTACTTCTAGTTACAGAATATGTTAGGTGATCGTGGATGGTCCTCCTATAGTTTTGATTTGCTATGAAGACGAGTATAACTGGTCATTCCTATTCTGAAGAGATTCTACTTAAAGAGGGGTGACTCAGATAGGTGACCGATGTGCGAAAATGCTAATTTCGTCACATGCAAGATTAAGAGATTGATACACAATGTCCACCACCGTCTGCCTAGTGTTAATGAAAATGGATGAATATGAGGATTTGAGATGACGAGTGATCCTGACTATCTCGTAAACCACAGAAACTTTCCCCAACTTATGACCAACCTGAGCAATTACCTCTACAGGCACAAACCGACTAAAGGGAAAGGAATGTATTTAAGCATCAGGAGTAATATAATAATTCAGGCTAAAGATATCGTGACGTAAAGATAATAATTAAATTTATGAATTTACTATGAACATTAGAAAACCCAATTCATATAATGAAGTGCAGAGATTAATCAGAAAAGCTCCCGGACAGGCACCCAATATGTTACAACCCAAAGTTTGGAGAGACTAGTGGAACTAGTTTAGTTAAAGATTTGGCCCCGAAGGAGTCTAGGGGTGACCTTTAGGTTGAACACAAAGACTGAACTTTAGTTTAAGGGTGTTCAGTATGGATAAGTACTTTTATTAATTTAGTACTTGTATTAAGGTAAAGTCTCTTTAAGAGTAGTTCTCGTATTTTAATATTTATTACTAAGATGATATTTTAATTTAAGAGTTGTTCTCGTATTTTAATCAGATTTCAAAGTAGTCTTCTGGATCTATATAGGGTTAATCTTCCTCACTTCATTTAATCATTAGGGTATAAATATATATGGATAAGAAAAGAATACACAATTTTTGTTAATATAATAAAATCAAATGTAAGTAATATAACAAAATCATTATGTATTATATAATTATAATTTAAAGTTATAAAACAAAATAAAACAAATACAATGGTAATTAATATTAATGCAAAATATTTAATTTATACAAAATGAAAACAAAAACAAAATCAAAATGAAAATATAGGTTATAGGCACGATATCTCCCGTAGTCAAACCGAAGGGGGGGGGTAGTTCCTGGAGTTTTAAAACAACGCTTTCTGGAAGCGATATTCCCAAGAACGTTGCACCGAGAAAGTCTAAGATAACACTGTCCCCACTCATTATTCCCGCCCCGTCATTAACTACGGTAGATTTAATGTGACCAGAAAAGAAACTTCCACCCCCTGGTGTTCATGAGCAGAGATAGCATTGAACTTTAATTTGAATTACATATTTATTGAGTGAGACTTCGAAACTCTGCTCGATCAAAAAGAGAGGGATAGAAGTAAGAAGGATATTGGGATGCGAAGTTTAGGGCCTCTGTTGGTTTGGTTGCTTGAAGCCCCGACCCGATCTCAGACTGGTTGATGCGTTTGAAGGGTGTATTACCCGTGTGAACTATTAAAGTTTTATCTGTACAAGTGATTTATCGTACGAGATATTGCCTTGTAAATCTGTGTGAAACCGTCTTAAATCAATTTACCTAGACCCTTCATCTTCATGTTTATCAGTGTTACTTAGCCGGATTATTCGCAGATTTTCCTTTTATGTGTCCTTTATTCTGTGTGTAACGAAGTTGAAGTCAAAGTGTATAATGTGAATTTATTCCCTTCTTAAATCTTCTACTTATCTAGAACTTACGCCCAAGTTCAATATTCTGTTATCTACTTAATTACTACCCAGAGCTTTATCAATTACCCACTTTGTTTTGAAAATCAAGACCCCTTTTCGTTGAATTAGGATTTATTCGTTGACAAGTTCTATCCTATTAATTCTTGTGAGTAATCTAATAATATACGTATTTGGATCATATAATTCTTTCCACACGTATCTAGGAATTCCGTTTGTATATTCCTATATCTAGTTAGCCTACGTTTTGGCTATTAATTTATCTTCTATTACTTGATTTAGTAATTATTTATTATAACCATTTCAAGGTTATAATATAACGCTACAATAGTTCTGCGTTTAAATAGGAATTTGTTAATTTATTCAGAGCTCCTTTTATGCCAAGTTTTGGTATTTAATTAGTACAACTTCGTCGTATACGCCATTTCATATAGCTATTTAACCTATTTAAGCTACTTATTCGCGCTACTTATATCTGTGCCCCTAAATTACTCAGTTAATTTATTCCAACCCTATTACTTTGGATTGTCCATTGTCCTTCAGTCACGTTAATTCTTAGTGCATCTGAATTCCGCCATTCTTGTGATTTGACTTCATCTCTGATCGAAGTATTTTTCTTGTCGTATTAGAAAGATTATTCACATTTATTCTTAGAGGGTCAAATTCTAATTTAGTTTAGCTTCCCTTTTTGACACGTTTGTAGACACGGTAATAGAAGACTAAATACATTTAATAAAAAGAAAAACAGGTCTAATATTAAAATTATTGTTAATAATTTATATTCATTATATCGAAATTTCGGAATTAAAAAATTAAAAGATTCATTGAAAGGCCTACAAAAGAAAAGTTTTGCTCCTTTTATAGAAAATATTCTAAACAATAAACATAATTTCACAAATAAATTTAAGAATATAGTCTTTGCTTTTATGGGATATATTAGAGCTAATTCTAAGAAATCCAAAGATAACCGTATTAAAGATAAAGTCATGTCCACTTTAAATTATTCCTCTAAAATTTTAGACAAAATTAATGTTAACAGTCTTACCAATTCAAAGAAAGTTAAGTCCATGTTACCAGATGGTTGTAAAGATTTCAAACCATTAATAGTGTATTCATATGAACGACCTGTTGGGTCTATTATTTGTAATTATAATAAAGTTTTAGGAAATCTTTCAGATAATGATATTTTCAATAATAATAAATGCGTGTGTGAAAGAGTCATGGATATGCCAGCTAGCAGACGTGATGCACTAGCAAAGTTCATTTATAGTCCGATATGTCACATATTAACAGGTGATGTAGAACTAGTTAAACATTTTGCAAACAACAAATTAGCGGAGCTATGTCGTAAACCTAGTATTATGGGTGGGGGCTGCCGCCCCCACACCCCCGCTATTTGACATCTTTTTGGTATTATGGGTGCCTATACCCCTATGGGTGCCTATAGCCCTTTGAAAGGACATTAGCCTAACCTAACAACCTTACCTAACCTAACCTAGTATTATGGGTGCCTATACCCCTTTGAAAGGACATTAGTCTAACCTAACAACCTTACCTAACCTAACCTAGTATTATGGGTGGGGGCTGCCGCTCCCACACCCCCGCTATTTGACATCTTTTTGGTATTATGGGTGCCTATACCCCTTTGAAAGGACATTAGCCTAACCTAACAACCTTACCTAACCTAACCTAGTATTATGAGTGGGGGCTGACGCCCCCACACCCCCGCTATTTGACATCTTTAGACAGATTTTTGGTGTATTAATACCAGTCAACTAACGTACTGAGGCCAACATCGCACTGAAGGACTACATCTTGATAAGGTAATTTGTTTATGCAGAACCAATACACAATATTGAGGACTTTGGGGATGTGGGCATTTTCAAAGAATGTGTCTTTCACAGCACTAACATTATACCTACATCGTGATTTCCTGAGTGCATGGTGAACGTATTCTTTATTCTGTTTGTCACATCTAAACTTCTTTTGTTGTCTATTTTCACTCACTTGCAATTCACTGCCACATGTACTACACTTACCAGTTGCCAAGACTAACTTATGCTGAACAAGAAAACCCCATGTAGCTTCCTTGGTTCGCAAAATGTCCCCCAATTTCTGACAGCAGAGACTACAACCTGCACAAGCGGCCATGACAGTTATAAATGTGCTGGGATGGTTGACGTTTCTGTCAGTTGAGAGAAGGAATGGCTACAATATGCGCCGATTCGTGCGCAAGAGCAAATATATGTAATAATACGAAACTACAAGGGAAATGGGAAAGAAAAATGCCAGAAAGGATTGAACAAATACCGGGAAACTATGAAACATAAATACAAGCACAATGTAATGTTGCAAATGTGTATATTAGACATACAGTAACATCTTTGTAGAACATAACACTTTACCGTAGCGAGTGTACTCCATTGCGAACACGTCCGTAGCGGAGCTCTCAAGATTGCGGGAGTGAAGAAGAAGAGTTTGTTTATGCGCGGGACTCTATTTTTATCGACATAATCGAGAGTTACAAAACTTATCAAAACTATTCTACCACAACGGAATCTATGTGAGTATATTATAAGGATTCCATAGAGCTTCATTTTCCCTAATAAATTATGTATAATAACGCTGCGAGTCTATTCGGGATAATTATCCTAAATTTAAACCCTTTACGACATAGCTCCGCTAATTTGTTGTTTGCAAAATGTTTAACTAGTTCTACATCACCTGTTAATATGTGACATATCGGACTATAAATGAACTTTGCTAGTGCATCACGTCTGCTAGCTGGCATATCCATGACTCTTTCACACACGCATTTATTATTATTGAAAATATCATTATCTGAAAGATTTCCTAAAACTTTATTATAATTACAAATAATAGACCCAACAGGTCGTTCATATGAATACACTATTAATGGTTTGAAATCTTTACAACCATCTGGTAACATGGACTTAACTTTCTTTGAATTGGTAAGACTGTTAACATTAATTTTGTCTAAAATTTTAGAGGAATAATTTAAAGTGGACATGACTTTATCTTTAATACGGTTATCTTTGGATTTCTTAGAATTAGCTCTAATATATCCCATAAAAGCAAAGACTATATTCTTAAATTTATTTGTGAAATTATGTTTATTGTTTAGAATATTTTCTATAAAAGGAGCAAAACTTTTCTTTTGTAGGCCTTTCAATGAATCTTTTAATTTTTTAATTCCGAAATTTCGATATAATGAATATAAATTATTAACAATAATTTTAATATTAGACCTGTTTTTCTTTTTATTAAATGTATTTAGTCTTCTATTACCGTGTCTACAAACGTGTCAAAAAGGGAAGCTAAACTAAATTAGAATTTGACCCTCTAAGAATAAATGTGAATAATCTTTCTAATACGACAAGAAAAATACTTCGATCAGAGATGAAGTCAAATCACAAGAATGGCGGAATTCAGATGCACTAAGAATTAACGTGACTGAAGGACAATGGACAATCCAAAGTAATAGGGTTGGAATAAATTAACTGAGTAATTTAGGGGCACAGATATAAGTAGCGCGAATAAGTAGCTTAAATAGGTTAAATAGCTATATGAAATGGCGTATACGACGAAGTTGTACTAATTAAATACCAAAACTTGGCATAAAAGGAGCTCTGAATAAATTAACAAATTCCTATTTAAACGCAGAACTATTGTAGCGTTATATTATAACCTTGAAATGGTTATAATAAATAATTACTAAATCAAGTAATAGAAGATAAATTAATAGCCAAAACGTAGGCTAACTAGATATAGGAATATACAAACGGAATTCCTAGATACGTGTGGAAAGAATTATATGATCCAAATACGTATATTATTAGATTACTCACAAGAATTAATAGGATAGAACTTGTCAACGAATAAATCCTAATTCAACGAAAAGGGGTCTTGATTTTCAAAACAAAGTGGGTAATTGATAAAGCTCTGGGTAGTAATTAAGTAGATAACAGAATATTGAACTTGGGCGTAAGTTCTAGATAAGTAGAAGATTTAAGAAGGGAATAAATTCACATTATACACTTTGACTTCAACTTCGTTACACACAGAATAAAGGACACATAAAAGGAAAATCTGCGAATAATCCGGCTAAGTAACACTGATAAACATATGAAGATGAAGGGTCTAGGTAAATTGATTTAAGACGGTTTCACACAGATTTACAAGGCAATATCTCGTACGATAAATCACTTGTACAGATAAAACTTTAATAGTTCACACGGGTAATACACCCTTCAAACGCATCAACCAGTCTGAGATCGGGTCGGGGCTTCAAGCAACCAAACCAACAGAGGCCCTAAACTTCGCATCCCAATATCCTTCTTACTTCTATCCCTCTCTTTTTGATCGAGCAGAGTTTCGAAGTCTCACTCAATAAATATGTAATTCAAATTAAAGTTCAATGCTATCTCTGCTCATGAACACCAGGGGGTGGAAGTTTCTTTTCTGGTCACATTAAATCTACCGTAGTTAATGACGGGGCGGGAATAATGAGTGGGGACAGTGTTATCTTAGACTTTCTCGGTGCAACGTTCTTGGGAATATCGCTTCCAGAAAGCGTTGTTTTAAAACTCCAGGAACTACCCCCCCCCTTCGGTTTGACTACGGGAGATATCGTGACTATAACTTATATTTTCATTTTGATTTTGTTTTTGTTTTCATTTTGTATAAATTAAATATTTTGCATTAATATTAATTACCATTGTATTTGTTTTATTTTGGTTTATAACTTTAAATTATAATTATATAATACATAATGATTTTGTTATATTACTTACATTTGATTTTATTATATTAACAAAAATTGTGTATTCTTTTCTTATCCATATATATTTATACCCTAATGATTAAATGAAGTGAGGAAGATTAACCCTATATAAAGATCCAGAAGACTACTTTGAAATCTGATTAAAATACGAGAACAACTCTTAAATTAAAATATCATCTTAGTAATAAATATTAAAAATACGAGAACTACTCTTAAAGAGACTTTACCTTAATACAAGTACTAAATTAATAAAAGTACTTATCCATACTGAACACCCTTAAACTAAAGTTCAGTCTTTGTGTTCAACCTAAAGGTCACCCTCTAGACTCCTTCGGGGCCAAATCTTTAACTAAGCTAGTTCCACTAGTCTCTCCAAACTTTGGGTTGTAACATATTGGGTGCCTGTCCGGGAGCTTTTCTGTTAATCTCTGCACTTCATTATATGAATTGGGTTTTCTAATGTTCATAGTAAATTCATAAATTTAATTATTTATCTTTACGTCACGATATCTTTAGCCTGAATTATTATATTACTCCTGATGCTTAAATACATTCCTTTCCCTTTAGTCGGTTTGTGCATTTAGAGGTAATGGCTCAGGTTGGTCATAAGTTGGGAAAGTTCTGTGGTTTACGAGATAGTCAGGATCACTCGTCATCTCAAATCCTCATATTCATCCATTTTCATTAACACTAGGCAGACGGTGGTGGACATTGTGTATCAATCTCTTAATCTTGCATGTGACGAAATTAGCATTTTCGCACATCGGTCACCTATCTGAGTCACCCCTCTTTAAGTAGAATCTCTTCAGAATAGGAATGACCAGTTAAACTCGTCTTTCATAGCAAATCAAAACTATAGGAGACCATCCACGATCACCTAACATATATCTGTAACTAGAAGTAGGATCTCCTAACGCACATAAATCTCATGCCTTCTTCCTTTAGTTTCGATATCAAGGGATCGTGTCTCACGAGGTTCACTAATGGTCAGGTTCTTGTCTGTCGTCCTTACTTATCAACCCTCCTGTTGTCGACCATAGTTCGCTCAACAGGTGGGAGTTACTCACACTAATAATATTGATTTGGGATATTAGTGTCAACCTGACTATTAGGTAACCCGTCTCTACTAGGAATATCCCTAGTCCATATAGTATGCACTTGTTAATAGTTATCCAGGGTTAGTAATCTACCATTACCGGTAACTATAAAGCGAGTCCATATTAGTCAATATTGCCGTTCATTCCAGTCTTTATATTATACAGTATGTGAAGCTATAGTAACCCCATCCTCTATACATTAGCTGTCAGTCTAGTATAATTTGAGTGGTAATCTTCTCTACCTCATCTAGTCCTAATTAAAATCAAAATGGCAAAGTTTAATGCTAAACAATTTTGTCAAGAGCCCTCTATAGACAAACTTAAAGGTCAGGTGATCTCCAAGGATGATTGGAAGTGTATAGCTTATTCCTTTGACATAAGCTATGGGAGTTCACACACTAAGGAAATCCTGAAAAACACAGTCATAGAAGAACTGACAAATAGAGAAATCTTACCTGCTGAAGCTGTAGATTCACTTACTCCCATGAGTAGTTCAATGATAATGGCTGATAATGATGAAGATTCCCAGAGTACCATACAGGAAAACTCCCAGGGGAAACACTCTCCATCTCCTGAGCCGTGGTCAGAAGACAGACTAGATTTTGAAAGGGAGAAGTTTCGGCAGCAGCTTCAGGAGAAAGAGAAAGATCGGCAACTAGAACTCTTGAAACTTGAGACACAACAACGGGAGAAAGAGAAAGACAGAGAACTAGAAATTGCTAAAATTCAAAACTTGGAAGAAACAAAACGCCTCAAAGAAGAGAAATTACAGTTGCAGAAGACTGAAATGGAAGCCCAGAAGCCAAGATTACAACTATCTAAAAACATCTCCCTAGTACCACCCTTTGACGAGAGTGACCCAGAGAAATCTTTCTCCACGTTTGAGAAAACTGCTGAACACCTTAAATGGCCAAAAGAGGAATGGCCATGGCTTCTCCAACCCAAACTCGTAGGAAGAGCTCAGAAAACTTTCAATCACCTGGAGGACGTTAATGACTATGACTTTGTAAAGAGCGCTATATTAGATGCTTATGCTATCACCGCTGATCATTACCGTAGAACTTTTCGGAACTACATCAAGCCAGAAAAACATAAATTTTTGGAGTTTGCCATGGATAAACTACGGATGCTTAAAAAATGGTTAGCTGCTAAAAATGTCACCACCTTCACAGAGTTAGTTAACCTTGTTGTTCTAGAGGAGTGGAAGCGTAGGTTACCGCCCAGTATGCTAGTATATATAGAGGAGAAGGGAGTGAATGACCTTACCAAGGCTGCTCAATTAGCTGACAGCTATGCTTTAATCCATAGGGTTGTACCAAGCTATGATAGGACAAAAACCCCAAATGTGAGATTCTCCTCAAGCTATAACCCTGTGTCTAAAGTCATGTCGCAAACAAATGCTCCCAAAAGCCCATCTCAAAGTCAAGGAAAGTCTGAAGACTTCTGCTCATATTGTAAACAGACAGGGCATAACATCATGCAGTGTACACATCCTAAGTGTAAGACCTCTGCTGCATACAAACTCACACTTGCCACTTCTCAAAGACCTCAAAAACAAACAAAACCTTCTGGGGCACCTATAACATGTATACATACCCAGAATGCCTCTTCTGATCCTTTTTCTGCCTTTAAGGTACCTGGAACTGTCTCTCTTCCAGATGACCCACAGACTTACCCAGTTACCATCTTAAGAGACACTGGATCAGCCCAAAGCTTGTTGTGTAAGACTGCTTTGCCTTCAGTTGAGAACCACTACACTGGGGGAAAAGTTACACTTAAATCTTTAAGCTCTGGTCATACTGCAGACATGGCTGATATACAGATAGGCAGTGACCTGATCCAGGGGTCAGTTAGAGTAGCCGTCTTGGATACAGATCTTCCTATTCCGGGGTAACTTTCCTTTTAGGAAATGACTTGGCTGGACATGGGATGATTCCTGACATGATAGTGAGAGACAAACCCATGTTACACAGTCCTACTGCAAAGCTAGATCAGGAGAAACCACATATTTTCCCGGTTTGCGCTGTCACCCATTCACAAACTGCTGCAGTGTCTAATGACTCTCTCTCACCCTCAGGTCAGGATACCTTGTTCACCCAGATCATGTCTAGGGAAAACCTCATACAAGCTCAAGAGGCAGACACTTCACTTGCTAAGCTCAGGCACATTGCTGATGACAAACCCATAAATGGGAAAAACCCTAACATCTACTATCACAAAGGGGTCCTTATGCGTAGTTTTCACCTGCCTGATAGGCCTGACTCAGATACTTGGTCTATAGTACATCAGGTAATCATCCCTACCTCCATCAGATCTGCTGTAATGGGATTAGCTCATGACGGAAACTCTGGTAATTTGGGACAGAGAAATACATACAGAAAGATCCTAGCTCATTTCTTTTGGCCTAACATGAAAAAAGATGTAACCAAATTTGTAAAGTCTTGTCACACTTGCCAGATAGTAGGAAAGCCAAATGAGACCATCCCTAAAGCTCCACTTGCTCCTATCCCTGTCACTACAGAGCCCTTTGAGAAAATAGTAATTGATTGTGTAGGGCCTCTTCCCAAAACTAAGAAAGGGAACCAGTATCTACTTACCGTAATGTGTGCTGCAACTAGGTATCCTGAGGCTTTCCCTTTAAAAGATATCAAGGCTAAGACTATTGTGTCCCATCTGTTGCATCTTTTCACAAAAGTAGGCATTCCTAAAGAAATTCAGAGTGATCAGGGGTAAAATTTTACAAGTAACCTAATGAAAGCAGTACTGAGGGAGTTAGAGGTAGATAAGAAGATAGCCACTGCGTACAGACCTCAGACCCAGGGTTGCCTAGAACGCCATCATCAATCTCTGAAATCCATGATAAAAAAGTTTTGTTTTGAGACAGAAAGAGTGGGATGCCAACATTGACTGGCTTCTTTTTGCCGTTAGAGAGTGCCCTCAAGAGTCACTAGGATACTCCCCTTTTGAGTTGCTATATGGGCGTCAGATCAGAAGCCCTCTAAAGGTCTTGAAAGATTCTTGGTTTGTGGAAGTATCTGATCATCCTTCTCGCACAGTTGCAGAGTACATAAATGAGTTAAAACTTCAGATGTCAAATGTAAGAGCGCTAGCACTGGCCAACCTTGAGAAGAGTCAGTCAAGAATGAAAACCCACTACGATCGCAAGTCTGAAAGTAGAACATTTAGTCCTGGAGACAAAGTCCTTCTCTTCCTGCCCATTCCTGGTAGTCCATTAAAAAGCAAATTTTGTGGCCCATATGTAGTCTCTCAGAAACTTTCCAAGCTAAACTATGTTGTTCGCACTCCTGATCGAAGGAAGGATCAAAGGATTGTTCACTTAAACCAGATGAAGGCGTACATAGAAAGGCCGCTTGAGGAGAATACCCCAATACTAGCTGTAAATACTGTACCACATTCTGTACCAGACTCGTGGGAATTGCAAAAGGTAGGAGACTCTGATGTGATTGAGTTTGGTGATCATCCTTCACCTTGTGGAAGCCCAAAGAACGGCGAACTATTATGTACCTTAGATCAATATTTGTCGGACATGTCGCCATCACGTAGAGATGATCTTAGGAAATTGCTTGTAAGTTACCCTTCAGTCACATTGGATGTCACTGGCTTTTGCAAGGACCATCATCACGATGTTATCTTCACCTCACCAGAAGTAAGACCTATCAAACAATCACAATACAGACTAAACCCTCAGAAGCAAGAGATCATGCCTTTTGGCATGATGAATGCTCCTGCCACATTTCAAAGGGTCATGTCATATACTATTCAGGATTTAGAAGGTGTAGACACTTACTTAGATGATATCGTGATTATTTCAGATACTTGGGAGGATCCAGACTGGACGGGCTGATGGAGCGCTTGGCTGCTGCTGGATTCACCATCAACCTAGCCAAGTCCTGCTTTGGACATGGATCAGTGACCTACCTTGGCCATATGGTGGGTCAGGGTATTGCACGTCCCAAGGAAGCTAACGTGGAGACCATCACCGCCTTTCCCCAGCCAACTGACCGCAAATCCATCATGCAGTTTTGGGGATGTGCGGATTCTACCACAGATTCTGTCCGAACTTTGCAGCCATATTAGCGCCCCTCTCAGATCTTACAAGCCCAAAAATTAAGTTTGTCTGGACTCCCACCTGTACTGCTGCCTTTGACCAACTGAAGTGCCTCCTTTCATCCTACCCGGTACTTCATGCTCCTGATTCCGCATTGCCTTACCATCTTCAGGTTGATGCGAGTGATAGAGGAGTCGGGGCAGTACTTCTGCAACCAGATAAGACAACTGGCGTCCTACATCCTGTCTCGTCCACCAAACTGTCTTCTCCACCAAACTGAAGAGACACCAGAGGAGTTATTCCACAGTGGAGAAGGAGTGCTTGGTGATGGTATCAGCGGTGAAGAAGTTCGAATGTTATCTCCTCCAGCACTATCCACCAATCATCATCTATACTGACCACAACCCTCTTACTTTTCTGCACAAGATGAAGAACAACAACCAACGACTTCTCCGGTGGGCTCTAAAGTTACAGGAGTACCATCTCATTGTTCGCCATATTCGTGGGGTAGACAATCGGATTGCAGACGCCTTGTCAAGAGATCTTCCACCTACAGCGGAGCCTATTCCTCCTCTCGCTACCTAGTCCTCTTCGCTCCCCTTCGAGGACTTTAAGGGGGGAGGTGTCACGGACCTATAGGCTCTGACTGTACGGGTTCACTTCCACCCTTCAAACGCATCAACCAGTCTGAGATCGGGGTCGGGGCTTCAAGCAACCAAACCATCAGATGCCCGAAACTTCGCATCCCAATATCCTTCTTACTTCTATCCCTCTCTTTTTGATCGAGCAGAGTTTCGAAGTCTCACTCAATAAATATGTAATTCAAATTAAAGTTCAATGCTATCTCTGCTCATGAACACCAGGGGGTGGAAGTTTCTTTTCTGGTCACATTAAATCTACCGTAGTCAATGACGGGGCAGGAATAATGAGTGGGGTCAGTGTTATCTTAAACTTTCTCGGTGCAACGTTCTCGGGAATATCGCTTCCAGAGAGCGTTGTTTTAACACTCCAGGAACTACCCCCCTTCGGTTTGACTACGGGAGATATCGTGACTATAACTTATATTTTCATTTTGATTTTCTTTTTGTTTTCATTTTGTATAAATTAAATATTTTGCATTAATATTTATTACCACTGTATTTGTTTTATTTTGTTTTATAACTTTAAATTATAATTATATAATACATAATGATTTTGTTATATTACATACATTTGATTTTATTATATTAACAAAAATTGTGTATTCTTTTCTTATCCATATATATTTATACCCTAATGATTAAATGAAGTGAGGAAGATTAACCCTATATAAAGATCCAGAAGACTACTTTGAAATCTGATTAAAATACGAGAAAAACTCTTAAATTGAAATATAATCTTAGTAATAAATATTAAAATACGAGACCTACTCTTAAAGAGACTTTACCTTAATACAAGTACTAAATTAATAAAAGTACTTATCCATACTGAACACCCTTAAACTAAAGTTCAGTCTTTGTGTTCAACCTAAAGGTTACCCTCTAGACTCCTTCGGAGCCAAATCTTTAACTAACCTAGTTCCACTAGTCTCTCCAAACTTTGGGTTGTAACAATCTTGATCCCCTATGTTTAGAGGGCCTTGTGGAGATGTAATGGATGATTTTCTATCCATCGTGGTATCTTGCTTTTCTTATTTTGCCGGCCACAAGTTTCTTATTTATCACTGCATTCATTTAATTCCCAGTCTTCCGGGAAGGTATTATAGGAGGGGTACTGAGGGTCCCTCTTTTTTTCTATATTGGAAGGGTTCTTGGTGCTTAACTTGCATAAACATTTCTTCATTGGATTGTAAATTGGGCTGGAGCTGATGATATGCCTCGGGCGGTGGTTCCTGCCTCTGCCATTGGAGGAGTTGGGGCCCCTGTGAGTGGTCAGGGCTCGAACTCCTTTTCCGGATAGACTGATCTATTTCTCCAGAATTTAGAGCATGGGTAGTTCCGGAAAAAGAGGTAGACTCGTGTATCCAGGCCAGAATTAAAGCCTGGGAAGTTGGTTGGGTCTCATTTCCTCTCGTCTTCTCCTGCTCTGTCTTCTCCTATTTTTCCTGTTGTCTTGGATGACTGCTATTCTTGTTTTGGTTTGGAGGTGGCTGTTCGACCCAGTCATCTCAATGATAAACTTGAGATAGTGATCTACAACGATGAACAGCACCGACTCGAGCACATGGCCCCCCAAAATGTTTCGAAATATTACACTATCCTGTTAGAATATTTGGTTGATGAAAACTATATTTATTATCTCTAGAAGAGCATGCAGGGACACGTGGTACACATAAAATTAACAATTATGACATGCCGATTTTATATATTGAAACATTCCCTTTAGCCGCATGCTCGAGTCGATGTTTTCCTTCAAACATTGGTCTTTGCTTTACGTTTATCGTCATGTAGGTGACCGAACTGTTCAACTAGTACACCATTTGCACCAATAGTTCGCTATGACTGCCTAATCATATACAACTTTGGTTTGGTAATTAGGCTAGGTCAAGTTAGATTAGGTCTTCACTTTGGAATTGGTTTAGTTATCCATGATTGATTGGGCACTGCTTTAGATCCATTGACTGAAATGCTCCACTGATTGAAGTGTTGTCCGTATGTATCTATCTATTGCCTGACGCCGTGATCCCCGAAGGGGTGTCCACGAACGAACCGCCCCCATGCACCTCTGGCCACAGTCAGTCGACGCCCCTCCCCCACATTATTGGCTCTGAGAGAAAGTCCAGGCGTTGGGAGAACGATAGGCGGACTCTGACCGTTCGGCACCACCGTTGGGCCGCAACCGGTTGGTCCGCCGTGGTCCTACACACCTCCGGCCTCGCGAGACCAGGAAAAAGCTGGGGAAATTACGTTATTTTAGGGCTTTTCACCTCTCTATGCGCGATCGCTACATGATAACCTGTGGCCATACAAGGATGATTCAGGGTCATTGGAAAGCACTGTAATCGGCCTTTCACGGATACATAATTGAATTAAGCTCTGGCTCTTGCATATGCATGAAAAAAAGCATGGAATGAAGCCCATTTAGGATAAATATGCCCGCCAGGCAGGTAGTAGAAGTTGCAAACATCCTCGTCGGTAAGGGGTTAAAACACTGCTTGTTCCAATATTTCCCCATCCAGCCTCACATCTAGATTCACCATACGATCATCCCTGTTTTGTTTTTTTTCTATATTCCAACTACTCCCTCTCGGGCATAGGCTGATAGCCTTTACACTCTACCGCTGAACACGGTGAGGCCTGTGAGGTCTTGCTCCAGTCTAGGGAGTGAGACATGCGAAGCTTCACGGCTCAATGTGTTACGACTGAGGTTCAAATATATCAGGGCTCTTATTCATTGGACTAGTAATGGCATAAATGCTACAACGGAAAGCGCTAGATCCAACCTCTGATGTATATTCCCAGTGAACAAAGAACACAAATACTCTCTAGAGTTCTATATGCAATAATAGGTTATCAAACTCTCAATAAATGTGCGTCTACTCTAGGCTTAATGTTATGTGAAAACAGCCTATTACTACCTATAACCGAAGGTGCTTGGTTATGGTATGCAAAGTAAGGTGGTAAGAGACGTTACAGCTTACGTTACTTTAATCAATAAATGTCAGGCACTCCTGCATAAAAGAAAGTGCACTAAAGTCCTTCAACACCAACAAGGAATCTTCTTTAAATGTTAGATGCTATCAAGATGCTCGAATCGGAAATGGAACCCAAAAAGGCTGGCAGCGGAACAATGCTCGTGCAGGCTATGCACACAAAAAGGCAGGATATATAATGCAGTCGGAGCCAAGAATATCCTAAACGCTACAACAATAATAATACTCGCCACAACAATGCAGTATTCCTATCAACAAAAAGAGCCTAAGTCGTTTGTGTCTCAATTCATCAAACTAGGCTGCGAAATGCTTGTGTAATCATAAACGGGTATGCATAATAAGAGTAATTGGTTTAATATACTTAATGTCTACTATGACTGATAAAGTCTAGCTAGAGTCAATGATACGAGATACTGGTGCGCATGGCATGCCGCATAGCCTAGTGCAAATCTCAAGTCTGTGCGTCAAATATTACGTTTTAGGGAAGGGTAGCTCTCTTGAGAAACCTTAATACCGAAGTATTAAGCGTTCTCCTGGCGTACCTCAAAGACAAGCAACCGAGCCTAGTATAGTGCAGCATGGTATAGGCAAAAAGCCCTCATTCGTGCATGCTCTACTCTCAATGGCACACAGACTAGAATTTACCCAATCAACTCCAGTTCTCAGGTATGTCGTGCAGCTTTTAACTAAAGCCAGCACTATCGGAAACAATACCTTATAGTATCAGACTCCTAGTCTAGCATTATCTAATCCAGCAGAACACTAATAATTATAGGAAGCGGTACTGAACAATATGAATGCCAACCAATGCTTTGTGATCAACTTATCTTAACAACTAACATACATGGGTTATATAAGACCTTAACGCACAATACAACTGGCCAGCATGAAGCTGATTATGCAGAGTTAACCAGAGGGGGTATAATATTAATAAAAGGTGGTGAAAGATATGGAAAATGAGAGAGATAGGCAGAGGAAAAGGTTCTCAGGTGCAGAGAGGGAGACAGGTATCAAAGGAATAAGAGGGATGCGTTCTAGAAACCAGATCTGAGGGAGAGAGTGGCAAGAAAGTTGTATATATACTAGCACTAGTTCGAACCGCGTAGGAAAAGCGGTAACAGTGGTTAGTAGGTAGTAGGGGTAGGCAGCCCCGCCCAGGGAAGTACTACCGCCAAGGTTTAGGGAGACTCAGGGAATAGCCTGAATTCCATTTTCTCTCCCAGGCCTTGGTAGCTGGATACACATCTTTCTGCCTCACACATCAGGGGTATCAGGAAAACCCTCTTTATATAACATACACATCCAACTTCACGACATTGCCCTACATCCTTATCCTCTATCCATAAAATACTACTCTTCCCACTATATATCATACATGTAACACCATACACCTTACCCAATAAATATGGCAGTACAATTGTTAAGAGCAAACCTGGTGGTCCCTCGGATATCCACCCCCGGCAGGGTTGGGTCATTGACACAGGGCCCTCCCGGTCGTCATCATGCGACTGTGTCAAGAGCATTGCAACGTCCCAAAGATGCTCGTCGGTGCAGCTTTTTCTTTAGAAATATAAGGGGACTTCACTCTAACATCAATTCTGTACACCAATTTCTTCAAGCAGAATCCCCTACTCTCCTTTTTTTGACAGAGACTGAAGTAACATCCACATCTGACACGCCTAGATTTAATTTTCCAGGTTATCAACTGCTCCAAAATTTCAGACCTAAAGGAGGTGTATGTTGCTTCGCAAAATCTGAAATTGCCCTGGGAGGTTACTAGTTTCAATTGTCCCTATTTTGATTATTCTATATACAAATTAATTTCGGCTGGTAAATTTAAATACATATGTTGCATCTACCGTTCCCCAAATACTCCTCCAGAGCAAAGTCTTTTTGATTCTCTGTCCTCACAACTCAGTGTCCTCAACTTAAATGCTTCTTCTGAAATCACTGTGTTGGGTGATTTTAATGTCCATAATGTTGAATGGCTCACTCATTCAGCCAGGACTGATGATGCTGGTCTTGAATGTGAGCTATTTGCAGACTCATTTAATCTCACTCAACTAGTCAACCAACCCACCCATGTACCAGATAATCCTAATCATAATTCCCACCTACTGGACTTATTTTTAACAACCAATTCAGAAAATTATGATGTTACAGTGAGGTCCCCGCTTGGATCTTCTGATCACTGTCTGATACAGGCCACCTGTCTATCACCTACCACACCTTCCCACTCTGAACCTGTTTTGGTGACTAAATGGCATTACGATAGGGCAGACTGGGAAGGTCTTCAAGGTTTCTTTATTGATATTCCCTGGACCTCTTTCTTTTCTAATGATGCACACTCCACCTTGAGCCACATACAAGATTTTGTAAAAATTGGAATGAAAACTTTAATTCCTCATCAAAAGTACATTAAAAGATCTAATTCACCTAAATGGTTTGACCATAATTGTGCAAGAGTAACTGAACAAAAAGCAATAGCCTACAATGCATACACAAGATCAAAAACACATGAAGCCTTTAATTACTTTAGAAACATCAGAAATCATGCCAAAACTGAATTAAACCTAACTAAATCAAACTTTCTCCACAAGCAGGCAAATAAACTTCTAAATAATCCAAATGATAACAAAATATTTTGGTCTACTCTTAACTCATTCAAATCCAACTTCACAACTGCTTCATCCATTCCACCATTAAAATCTCCGACTGGCAATCTTGTAAGTGACCCACGAGGTAAAGCTAACCTTTTTGCGGATATTTTCTTCACCAACTAAACCTTAGATGAAATCAATCAAGATGTCCCTGTACTTAATTTTAATTCGCCTGAAATTCCCTCACTTAAGATCCACACCAGACATGTCAAAACTATTTTGCAGAATCTCTCAGTAGATAAGGCTCCTGGTCCAGATGAAATTCCTCCAATAGTACTTAAGAATTGCTCCTTGGTGCTTGCTCCTGTATTGGCAAAATGTTTCCGTCTATGTACTCATACCTCATGCTTCACAGTACCCTGGAAAGAAGCAAACATCCATCCAGTTCCTAAAAAAGGTGCCTCTTCAGATCCATCAAACTACAGACCAATAGCTATAACTTCCACTATTGGTAAAGTCTTTGAAATTATATTAAATAATCACATAATTAAGCATCTTGAGAATAATAAATTAATCAGTGATAGGCAATATGGCTTTAGACGATGTCGATCAACTGCAGACATTCTTTGCCTTCTTACGCATCAAATCAACCAAGCCACAGACCAACATGGTGAAACACATACAATAGCACTGGATATATCAAAGGCATTTGATAGAGTCTGGCATCAATCCTTATTGTCGAAGATGTCACACTACGGCCTTGCATCATTAGTTCCACTAATTTTTTCTTATCTTCACAACAGAAAAATATGTGTAATGGTAGATGGCCTTTATTCTCAATTTCACTCAATAAATGCTGGTGTTCCCCAGGGATCAGTTTTGGCCCCAACTCTGTTCCTCATTCATATCAATGATCTCATATCTACCACTCATAATCCAATACGTTCCTACGCAGATGACTCAACACAGTTCCTTCACATTTACCAATTCTTGCACCCAACCCGATCTTATAAATTCAAAAATAAGCACTGCAATTTCTCTGAACCAGGACCTTTCTAGAATTGAAGAATGGGGACAAAATAATCTAGTTTCCTTTAATGCACAGAAAACCAAGTACATTCAATTTTCTAACCGACAGAATCTCACCGACTCCCATATATTTTTAATGATGTAAATATTCCCACTTCCCTCTATTGACATTCTCGGTGTAACATTAACTACTAACTTGAGCTGGACACATTATGTTAGAAGCATTGCTAAGAATGCCTCTAAAAAACTGGGACTCCTGTACAGAGTTCGAGAATTCTTCACTGACGAGCAGTTGGCCATAATATATAAAAGTCATGTGCGTTCTCAGATGGATTACTGTTCACCTCTGTGGAGTGGAAGTGGAGTGGTTGCATTGAGGCAGTTGGACAAAATTCAAAATAAAGCTATTAGATTAATCAATAACCCTGTAATCACACAGGACCTTCCTACATTATCCATACGAAGAAACGTTGCATCCCTTGCATTATTCTACAGATATATTCACAGCAATTGTTCCGAAGAACTTGCTTCAATTGTGCCGCCTCTCCACATCTTTCCCCGTAGAACTAGGGCAGCTGAGAGCGCCCATGAATTTACACTTTCTCCTCCACAATGCAGAACTTCTGCTTATCAAAATTCATTTATCCCTAGAACTACTACTCTTTGGAATTCACTTCCCTCGAATTGCTTTCCACAAACTTACAATCTACAAATGTTTAAATCCAGTTGTTACAAAAAATTTATGAATGGAGGATGCCTTTAGGCACATGGACCTTTTTGTTTTATCTGTGTTTTTCCTTCCTCCGTTCATTGTCTTTAAAAAACAAAAAAAACAAAAAACAAGTCCTCTAGCCAATGCTAAAGAAGCTAGCCAAACATGACGTCACGAAGCATGGTAAAAAACTCCTCCAACCAATCCCCGAGACCAGTCAGCTATGACGTCATCGAGTATAGCAAAAAACACTGCGCGCCTCCCCTCACTCTGTTCTACTCTCTCTCTCTCTCTCTCTCTCAAATCCTATCATTACTACTTAATGATAAAACATATACCTTGCAATTAAATATATAAAGCCTTGACATGGGTGAAAACAAAGAGCCTTTCTGGACTGCCCATGACACGAGCTTTCATATGAAATAAAACACACAACAATACACCAACTGTAGCCACATCCACTGCCCTGGCGATCCTAGCGAGTCACTGTAGGACAAGCCATGCGGTTCTAACGGAGTGGTTAACGTCACACCCCCCCCAAGAATTTTCTCAGAGGCCCAAGGCTCACAAAAATCTGATTGTTAGAACCCATGCTATATCTCTACTTCCCATCACCAGGCGGCAGTAAAATATCTGGCACAGTTCTTAACAAAACATTTTACAAAATAATAACCCTCCCCAACACAATAGGTTAAATCATATGTAGATATGCTCCTCAAGAGCGAGCTTCTCTAGCCCAGCATTCTGAGAGGAGTGCAACTCAGAATTACTGCTATAACATACTGAAAAATTCAACTATCAAAGAAAGAGTTTTTATTTGATTTTTATGTGTTTAATTTGTTTATTTCGGCTGCACTATAGGGGCAAGCCTAGTTGTTTTCTTCTATACCAAACGCTCAACTCCTGCTTTACGACCCAATACGCTGGGCTACAACCGCGAGCCAACAAGCACCAAGCGCAAAATACTATTCAAACTAAAGCAGGAGGCTACCCGTGTGTCAATCTACCCAGGATCATACACCCTTGAAAGACAATCTGCAACCATGTTGTCACAACCGGCAATATGGCGTATGTCCAGGCTATACTCCCGTAACATTAGCGACCACCTGGTCAGCCTCATATTCCGATTGTGAAACTGGTCCAAGAACTTGAGAGGGTGATGATCTGGGTAAACTACAACGACCAGACCATAGGCTGGAACATAGACCTCGAAATGCCTCAGTGCAAGCACAACTGCCAGCAGCTCCCTCTCGACAACAGAGCAGCTCCCCTGGGCTGAATTGAACTTCTCCGAGCAGAAACTAACAGGATGCTCCAGCCCATCATCGTCCTTTTCCACAAGGACGGCACCAGCCCCCACACCACTAGCATCCGTTGCTAGTTGGAAAGGTAGGCTAAAGTCAGGGGCCCTGAGGATCGGGTGAGTGCACAACAGGTGTTTTACTACTCCAAACGCCTTCTCACACTCAGGCGCCCATTTGAATTTCTTATCCTTCCAGTTATCCTCCACCTGAGCTTGACTGTCCCATTCTCCTTCTCCACCTTGACTGCTAAACGTCATCACAGGCACAGTGAGAGGCTCAGGGGGATGCCTCACATACTCCTTCATGAGATTAACATGACATAACTGATTGCGCTTCCGTCTGTCTGGAGTGGCTAGCAAGTAATCCAGGTCCGATAGCCTCTCAACCACCCTATAAGGACCAGTGTACTTCGCGGATAAGGGATGACCTACAAGGGGCAGTAGAATCAACACCTCCTGACCCACGTGAAACTCCCTGAGTTTAACCTTGAGGTCGTACCTGTCCTTCATGAGGGCCTGAGAGCTAGTAAGATTACGGCCAGCCAACTCCAGACTACGCAACATCCGTTCTCGACTGTCGAGGACATACTTGAGCATAGAACAAGGTTTTTCTGCACCCTCCCATATTTCTTCAACCATATGGAGAGGCCCTCTGACACGGTGTCCAAAGACGAGCTCATTAGGGCTGAATCCCAAACTTTCCCCAGGTACCTCCCGTGCAGCAAATAAAACACATGGCAGGCCAAGATCCCAACCATTCCCACTCTCAAAGCAACAACAACGAAGCACAGATTCCAAGGCTGAGTGCCATCGCTCTAACACACCCTGGCTCTCCGGATGATACGCAGATGACACAACCGTAACAATCCCATGCTGCAGCATTGCTTGAACAAAGAAGCTAGAAGTGAAGTTGGATCCTTGGTCTGACTGAATCACCTGCGGGTAACCATACCGGGAAAAATACACTAGCAAGTTTCGGACCACCGTCTTCGCTGACCCATTTCTCATAGGGTACGCGTCAGGGTACCTTGTTGCTACCTCCATGATGGTCAGGGGATACTTGTAAAAATCTCCCGACTGTGCATCACTGTCCTCCTTCAACTCGACAGCACCGGTACCACATTCAAGAAACTCCGGGTCTTCTACTTGCAATTTACGAATGTCCGAAGGAGCAAGCTTATCTAAGTGTTTGCGAAACAACTCATGCCCCCTCCTACACTGAATTTAGCCTCCCGTTGCTCTCTCTCTGTGTATCGTTGCTGTCTCTTCGTCTTTTTAAGCCCATCCTCTGCCTTCTTAGTAACAGTTAATGGGTCTTCTCCAGACTCGAAAATTGATCCTAATAATGAGTCCCCGAGAATGTCCGTTGATACTAAACTCTCAACCGCATCAACTTCCAACCCCTTCTCGGTACCTTTCCTCCGCTTGTCTAAAGACTGTTGACCAGAATGTGACTCACTGGATGCAAGAGATCTGGTGACAACACACGCCATAGGTTGCACCGGACACTTCTCAACCCACTCCTGCTCCTCCCTACTCACGTCGGCCGGCTTCTCGGCAACGACCAAGGGTGGAGCCTCAGAAGTAGGCCCCGCAAAGTCGTTGCCGAGAACGAGGTCGACGCCCCCAACAGGTAACTTCTCCACAATTCCTACATCCAGGTCACGAGTCACACCATCAACTTCCATCTTCATTCTTACAAGCGGGTATGACCTTGTTGCATTAACTCCCTGAACCACAACCACCCGCGCCGTATTTACAGGTTTACCAGTGAAATTCCTCAACAATGTTTGCGATGCCCCAGTGTCACGCAAAATTCTCACCTCATGTCTTCTACCCCCCCACTCCACACAACCGAGTCCCCTGTGGTCACTAAAGGCATCACGGACAGGGAATAAGCCTTCCGGATCCTTCTGCACTGGCAGTGTATTTACCTCGGAAGAATTGCCTCTAACAAACTCCGATGTCCTCTTGAACACTCCAATGCCGTGAGCAAAAGACACGGCTGCCGGAGGAGGTCGACTAGGGCACTCATTTGCCTTATGACCCTCCTGGTGGCACTTAAAACACATAAATTTCGGTCTCGGCTTATACTGTAATGTAAAAGGCCCCTGACTTTTCTCATACGGCGTGGTGTTAGCTTTGGATTCAGTTTTAGTTTCATTGCTCTTTTGTTTAAATGTGTCATTGCTATGGGGAGGGGGAGGATAACGGTCCCTAGCACTTGCATCGTACTTCTGTGAGGACCCGCAACCCCGAATCAACGACAGCCGTCGATCAGCCATTTCTGCTGCTTCGACTAGAGTTCTTGGGTTTTTCTCCTTTAAGTTCAAAGTTAGATCACCGCCCGTGCTCTTAAAGAACTGCTCCAACATCATTAACTGCTTAACTCCATCAAATGTTGTTACCTTCTCAGATCGGAGCCAGTTCCCCATAGCATCGGACAAGTCCCGGGCGTGTTCCAAAAAGGTGCTATCTCTTCCCTTAGTTACACCCCGGAACTTCAAACGGTACGTTTCTGGTTGCAGTTCGTAAGCCCTCAGGACAGCCTCCTTGAGATCCTCATACACAATACATGACTCCAAGGGTAATGCATCATAGGCTTTAAGACCCTTGCCTATTAATCTAGAGGATACAAGTGCTGCCCATTTATTCTCTGGCCACTGGTGTTCCTGGCACTTCTTCTCAAAGCGTGCGAAAAATTCTGTTACACCACTCTCATCAAACACCGGAACCAGTTTCAATAAGTGCGAGAGAGATTGATCATGAGCACGGTTACCAGCCCCAAGTCGCTGTCCCGTTGTCTCTACTCGCGACTTCTCTACGTTCATGTCGGCACAGTACCTAGTCGACTCTAAATCAGCTTGGATTTTTGCTTGACTGATAGTTTTTCTCTCTTCTATCTTGGCTAATTCTATTTGCTGCTGATGCTGAAGCTGAAGCTCACATACCCTGATAGCCTTTCTCTCTTCGATCTTAGCTAATTCGAGCTGAAGCAATAATTCTGGAGTTAACCCTTGAGGAGGTGAAGGTGCTACAATGTTTGAAATTACCGGTGGTCCCCCCAGGGGCAACCCACCCTGCCAGTCACCACCCAACTGTGGAAGCGTACCCGGGGTCGGCAAACCACTGGGATGGCTGGGAGTCGAGTGTAGGGGAAGCATGGCCGAAGGGCTCTGAGCACTCAACCCATCTCGCTCACCAGTCACCCTGCCCAGTACACACATTATCAAGTTATCCCTGGTCATGCTGCTAGTACCCGCATGACCGATAGCTGTGGCCAGTCATTGAAGACCGTACCGATCCATACCCTCCAACCGCTCGGCAGTAACAGGCCATTGCAAAAATATCCTAGCATCCTCCTCACAGTTCACCTGATTAACCCTTTCATCATACTGCTGTTCCTCAGTTTCGACATTACGTACTGTGTCTCCATTCTCCTCTGATCCGGTATAAAGGTAGGTTCACACATAGGCGAGTCGGAGCGCAACTCCAACGCGAGTGATGATTTTTTTGCACTCGCCAATGATTATCCCAAATTCGCCGACACTCGCCGACACTCGCACAGACTCGCGTGGACTCGCGGTGGACCGCGTAGACTCGCGAACGCGGCCAAAATTTTTGTGCAGACACAAAAATTGGAGAGTCAAGTGCGAGTAGGACGCCAACTCGCATAGACTCGCGTAGACTCGCGTTGACTAGCATAGACTCGCGTAAACTCGTGTAAACTCCTGTAGACTCGTGTGACACTCATGTAGACTCGCGTGACAGTCACGTTGTACTATTTACAAATTTAATGATCGCGAGTCTACACGAGTCCACGCGGGTCTACGTGAGTCTACACGAGTACAACAGGAGTCTACACTATAGTAAACAACCAATATTGCCAAAGGCAAGTTTAACGGAAGTCAATCAGGAGTCAACACGACGCTAACGCGAGTTACCACGGGTTAACGCGAGTGTAACACGCGGTCACGCGAGTGTAACACGCGTAAACGATAGTACCCACGTGGTGGTCTGGATTTCACAATACATGTCGCGAGTCTATGCGAAACAAACACGAATTTACGCGATATTAACGTGAGTCTATGTGAGTCTATGCGAAACCAACGTGAGTCTACGCGAGTAACGGTGAAAGTAACGTGAGTCGATGCGAGTGGTGTGCGACTGCTGGCAACACCGCGCGAGTAGGTGGCACCACCGCGTCAACACCCCCTATAAAAAGGGACCGCCCGCGGTGCTCGTCCACTCTCCACCGTGACCCCACCAACGACCCATTGACCCGGGCCACACAGCGACCCACGCTGCCCTACCACGCTGCCTGCCCTACCACGCTGCCCTACCTGCCTGCCCTACCACACTGCCTGCCCTACCACGCTGCCCTACCTGCCTGCCCTGCACCATGCCTTTGCCCAAGGAGAAGGTGGCGGCCACCAAGTCTCGGAAGGGTGGTGATGGTGTTGGAAAGAAAGGCAAGGCTACACCTTCCGAACAACCCCGCATCGCACCCCCTGCCAGGAGGCCTGTTGCGTCGCAAGACTTGGACGACTCGGATGAAATTGTGCCGGACAGCCAGCCCAGTGGACATGAGGACATGGACGTGTTTGATGGCGATATTGATGCTGACGACAGCCAGGATACTCGGACCAGCCAGGATACTCAGACCAGTCAGGATACTCATACCAGTCAGGACACCCAAGGTAGCCTCAGTGACAGTGATGATGATACCCCTGACCCCCCTGTCGGCCAGGGCCCTGTGCGTTATGGCGCCATTAAGAAGAATAAGTTGACAAGGGTGATCTTGAGCGACGAGACTGAGGACATGCTGGCCGAGTGGGTGAAGGACACCCCATGTTATATATGAAGCGTAGCAAGGCCTACAAAGATACGCGCAGGAAACTCCGCGCCTACGACGAGAAGGCTGCTACCCTGGGTGTTAATGTCACAGGTAAGTACCCACAACAAAACATGCAGCATGCAATATTAATTGTAATAAGTTATAATACCTTGATGTTCTGTTCTTGGTTTGATTTCATGTGATTTATACGTGAAATACATAATTACTATTATGTTAAAGTTTGCTAAATTGGCATATATGTATGTGTGTTGCCAGTATCATATACATCCCTCTACGCTTGTATTTAACAGCATTAACTAATAATGTATTATCAAGCCATGTTTGGCCTGTGAAATTCCGGATATAAATCATATATATAAAGGGCCTTGCTTAATAAATATTACTCTTTACACAGGCGGTAATCTGGCACATTGGGTGCGCAACATGCGGTCAAGGTATTCAAAGCTGACCGATATGAAGAGTGGAGCGGGAACACCTGGGACATTCGAGGGCAAGCCACTATCAGAGAGGGACACCTGGATCATGCAGAAGTTTGCCTTCCTCAAAGGGCACATCTCCCGCGTAAAGACCAAGGTCACAGCTAAGGTTAGAACTAATATAAACATACCTAATATGTGTTAAAACAATATATACTTAAATAACTGTTCGCTATCACATTTGGAAATATTTAACCATGTATACCTAGGTTATTAATGTCTGTTAATAACGTGCTTATCTTGTGCATATGATTTTATACATATATTAATTCATGTCTGTTAATATCATGCTTATCTTGTGCATATATACTTGAATTCACACATTTATAATTGAAGGCTTCATGTAAACATACAAAATATTTTCTTATATTTATTTATATTGTCATGGTACATATATTTAAGTATATTAAAATAGGTTAAAGGTCTTATTTAAATAGGATATATTAATTTTGTTGTGTTTCAGTTTCCAAACCCGACCGATGACGTCTCGCCGGATGTGAATGTGGAGGTGATTGCCGAGGACGAGAGTGATGGAGAGGACACTGCCATGCCCCCTCCAACCAACACAACTCCCACTGCCAGGTGCAGCAGCCAGAACAAGCGCCGGAAGTCTGTAGAGACATTCTCACCTGTGGAGGTAAATATGAAAACATTTAACATGTCATTATGAGAGTATATTAGTCATTACGAGAGTATTATGTAAATCCTATGTTCGTGTACGCTGTAAACCGCAAACAATTCCTGTAGAGGAAGACATATGCATCTGGAGGAGAAAAACATAAAAAAGTTATTAGCATAAATTACCATGACATGTATGTATTATTTTATAAGTACCAAAGGTGTTTAACCTGCATACTCTTGTTTCTCCAGCTGAGTGCGACGCGGGAGGCGATGCGGGAGGACATGTCACGCCGGGTGACATCCCTGGTTGGGAAGGAGACCAAGTATGGACAGTTCGTGGGGTACTTGGAGCAGCAGCTCGAGAGGCTCCCTGACGCTGTAGGGGAGATATTGTCACGGAGGATAATGCAGCAAGTCCTTCAGGCCAGGGATGAGGTCACCCTCTCCACGTCACCCCAGATGGTGATACCAGCAAACCCCCCCAGTTGCACACACCACCAGCCCCCACGCAGTTGCACACCACACCACCAGCCCCCCCGCAGATGCACACCACACCACCACAGATGCAACCCCAGCCAGGATCATCACGCATGCCAGCAGCCTTCACAAACCCCACATTCCAAGAGCTGATGGCTGGTACGCCATTCAGGTCTCCTGCACATATACATGACTGGTGGGCGGGGGCGCTTACCCCTACACATGGCGCCAACATTGCAACAGCGGTTCCCTCAAGCCCAGCTACTAGTAGGCCGCCAACACCAGGGAACTTTCTATAAACAAGGTTGAACACCAAAGTCAACACCCCCAGGCCTGGGGATGACGAAAATGTGTGAAACCTTTGTGTATAATAATAAAGTCATAAACCCACCAGTGATGGAAAGACGAATATATATAATACTATGTCTACACATAAAATGAATATCTCTTATTATTTCTATACTTTCTGGTATATATTTATATACTATATTACTTTCGGCTATATATTAACATGCTATATCTATGTTTATGAATAAAAAAAAAAATATGTGCCTCCAGCTGTTGTTTTGGATCCAAACTATATTATTAGAGTTGATGGGTAAACATTCTCAAGAAAGGTTCCTTTTATAAACAGGGAAAAGACTTGTCAACAGCGACAAAATATAAGTTAATATGAATTCAAGTTGTGTTATAAATAATATGGATATTAACATCGATAATGAAGACAGGAAAAGAAGAAATAATATGATTGAAATAGGTTTCTGGAATAATATTTATAGTAAAACATAATAATGATGTGCAATATATGCAAAGAATATATGATGACAAGAAATAATATACAGATTGATATCCAACATGAAATATAAATAACAAAATTTACATTAAATATTATATACTAAACATATATGACACTTTATAAAAAAGCGATTAACAAATAGAGATATATATTAATGAGGTTTAATGGATTTAAAACATGATTAACAACATAATCAAAATATGTAAACTACAAAATTATTAATGAAAGCAATGGCAAGATATGGATACATACCCTCCTATCAGGTCGTTCTGCCAGGGGACACTGCCACTGGGTGATGAGCAGTAGTCGGTGAGGTGCTGGCGTTGCCTCTTGGCCTGGGCTGTCACGACATTCCTGGATAGTCTCTCGAGGGGATTCAGCCTGTCCCGCAGCTCCCTCCAACCACCAGGGATGATAGCATGCGTCTCAGGGTCCTCCTCGTCCGCTAGGTTGGCGTGGTGATTAGGGAACCTCATTCGCATAAGGTTATGCATGCAACAGCACGCCATCACCACAGACTCAACACGGGACGGGTGGAGGGGAATGCTGTGGAGAAGGCACCGGAACTTGAATTAGGGAGAGAGAAAACATGTATATTTCAACACTGAATAGTATAGTTCATATTAAATAGGGAAATAAAGGTTAGGATCATTTTTAGTCAAAACTGGACTTGCAGACGGGGGAGTGTATTAATCCATATTAATTATAGGGATAATGGTTACGAGCATGTATATTTAATACCTGACTATATACTTCATATTAGTAGGGTGCCATCACCGATACCTATATTTCTGGTCAAACATTTAACATAATCAAACACATACCTGTTTGCCATGATGCCAAAGGCGTTCTCAACAACTCTGCGAGCCCGGGACAGTCTGTAGTTGAAGATCCGCTCCGGTACAGTCAGTTGCCGGGTAGAGTGTGGCTTCATCAACCACCTTCGCATGGGGAAGGCGTCATCACCCACCAGGAAGTAGGGAACAGGTGTGTCGTCGTTGGGCAGGGGTTCGGCAGCAGGGAGTCCCAGGGTGCACCCATCCAATGCTGCTCTGATATTTGTTCTTATAAAGACCCCACCATCTGAGGAGCTACCGTGATTACCCACGTCACAGTAGAGGAACTTGTAGTCGGCGTCTACAATAGCCATGAGCACGATGGAGTGGAAGCCTTTGTAGTTGTAGAATTCTGTACCGGCATTTGGAGGGCATTTGATGGCACAGTGCTTTCCGTCGATGGCACCAACGGTATGCGGGAAATCCCAGCGCTTGGCAAATTCACTGGCAACATCCTTCCACTCCGCCGGTGTCCTGGGGCAACGTATAACCTCCTCCTGGTATTCTGCAATGATGGCTTCGCATGTTGCAGGCACAATGAGGGAGATGGTGTTCCGGGCCACACGGAACGCGTACTGTATGCTAGGATATGAGTCACCAGTGGCCAGGTAGCGGAGTGTGATTGCAATCCTCAGCCCAGGTGACAAAGCATCCCTCCAGAAGGTGTCCTGCTTCTCTACCCTAGGCCCGACACGTGCCACCAACTCCCTAAACAGGTGGACGTCCACACGTAGGAAATTCCGGAATCCTTTGGGGTCCTCTCTCTTAAGCTCTTCCATAAGTTGTTCGTACACACCGAACTGTGGCCGTCTCAGTAGCCACCTCCTAGCCCAAACTCTCATTCGTGGCCTTTCCCCTTGACGTCTTTCTTCAGCCTCCTTCTCCTCCATCTCCTCGAGGTCTAGGAGACGCATCTGCATTTTCAGTATGAGCACAGCTGCCGCTCTCCGCCTCCTGATGGACATGGTGTGTTGGTGGGTGGGTGGGTTGGGCTGTATCCTGCAGAGTACGTCCGTCCGTGGTGGTGTTGCGTGGTGTGAATAATGGTGCCAGTGGGGCCTCTTTATATACGTATCCTGACACTCGCCAACACTCGCACACACTCGTGTTAGACTCCCATACACTCCTGTAAACTTCCTGTTGACTCGCGTTCATCTCGTGTAAATTCATGTAAACTCGTGTAAACTCCTGTCACACTCGTGTAGACTCCCGTAAACTCGCACTATTCGTACCCTGGAATTTGACCGTTATTTTTCAAATTTTGGCGGTGCGTGTTGGGGTCGTGTTACACTCGCCGACACTCGCGGATACTCCTGTAAACTCCTGTAAACTCCTGTAAACTCGTGTAAACTCATGTAAACTCGTGTTATTTTCGTGTTACATGCGTGTATACTCGCATCAGATGCTACTCGCGTTGGGTTCGGGCTCCATCATGGTGAGTATGCGGCGAGTGTGACTCGCGTTGGCCTCGCGCTCCGACTCGCCTATGTGTGAACCTACCTTTAGACATGATGCTCACAAAAATTTCCCACCTCAATATTCAGAAAAGAAGCACCCCAAACTCTTATACCTCAATATACACACAAAAATTCTCGGAAATACTCAAGGGCTATACTATGTTGCCAAAAAAAATTATTCTTGCTGATCCCCGCAAAATATTCCCCAAAACAACAAATGTTCCCTGCTAATAAATGTAGGTTCACCAAATCCTAGGTAAGGTCGCCATTTGTTACGACTGAGGTTCAAATATATCAGGGCTCTTATTCATTGGACTAGTAATGGCATAAATGCTACAACAGAAAGCGCTAGATCCAACCTCTGATGTATATTCCCAGTGAACAAAGAACACAAATACTCTCCAGAGTTCTATATGCAATAATAGGTTATCAAACTCTCAATAAATGTGCGTCTACTCTAGGCTTAATGTTATGTGAAAACAGCCTATTACTACCTATAACCGAAGGTGCTTGGTTATGGTATGCAAAGTAAGGTGGTAAGAGACGTTACAGCTTACGTTACTTTAATCAATAAATGTCAGGCACTCCTGCATAAAAGAAAGTGCACTAAAGTCCTTCAACACCAACAAGGAATCTTCTTTAAATGTTAGATGCTATCAAGATGCTCGAATCGGAAATGGAACCCAAAAAGGCCGGCAGCGGAACAATGCTCGTGCAGGCTATGCACACAAAAAGGCAGGATATATAATGCAGTCGGAGCCAAGAATATCCTAAATGCTACAACAAAAATAATACTCGCCACAACAATGCAGTATTCCTATCAACAAAAAGAGCCTAAGTCGTTTGTGTCTCAATACATCAAACTAGGCTGCGAAATGCTTGTGTAATCATAAACGGGTATGCATAATAAGAGTAATTGGTTTAATATACTTAATGTCTACTATGACTGATAAAGTCTAGCTAGAGTCAATGATATGAGATACTGGTGCGCATGGCATGCCGCATAACCTAGTGCAAATCTCAAGTCTGTGCGTCAAATATTACGTTATAGGGAAGGGTAGCTCTCTTGAGAAACCTTAATACCGAAGTATTAAGCGTTCTCCTGGCGTACCTCAAAGACAAGCAACCGAGCCTAGAACAGTGCAGAATGGTATAGGCAAAAAGCCCTCATTCGTGCATGCTCTACTCTCAATGGCACACAGACTAGAATTTACCCAATCAACTCCAGTTCTCAGGTATGTCGTGCAGCTTTTAACTAAAGCCAGCACTCATCGGAAACAACACCTTAGAGTATCAGACTCCTAGTCTAGCATTATCTAATCCAGCAGAACACTAATAATTATAGGAAGCGGTACTGAACAATATGAATGCCAACCAATGCTTCGTGATCAACTTATCTTAACAACTAACATACATGGGTTATATAAGACCTTAACGCACAATACAACTGGCCAGCATGAAGCTGATTATGCAGAGTTAACCAGAGGGGGTATAATATTAATAAAAGGTGGTGAAAGATATGGAAAATGAGAGAGATAGGCAGAGGAAAAGGTTCTCAGGTGCAGAGAGGAGAACAGGTATCAAAGGGATAAGAGGGATGCATTCTAGAAACCAGATCTGAGGGAGAGAGTGGCAAGAAAGTTGTATATATACTAGCACTAGTTCAAACCGCGTAGGAAAAGCGGTAACAAGTCCTTTAGCCAATGCTAAAGAAGCTAGCCAAACATGACGTCACCAAGCACAGTAAAAAACTCCTCCAACCAATCCCCGAGACCAGTCAGGTATGACGTCATCGAGTATACCAAAAAACACTGCGCGCCTCCCCACACTCTGTTCTACTCTCTCTCTCTCTCTCTCTTTCAAATCCTATCATTACTACTTAATGATAAAACATATACCTTGCAATTAAATATATAAAGCCTTGACATGGGTGAAAACAAAGAGCCTTTCTGGACTGCCCATGACACAAGCTTTCATATAAAATAAAGCACACAACAATACACCAACTATAGCCACATCCACTGCCCTGGCGATCCTAGCGAGTCACTGTAGGACAAGCCATGCGGTTCTAGCGGAGTGGTTAACGTCACAAATGCAACTCCATCTCAGAAGCTGCTCCGCCTCTTGCTTTACAGTCTCATCATCCAGACTCAGACCCTCACTCTCAGAATGCCACCTATTGAGCAATTAACTCACTAGGCATTGCCCCCCTGTATCATATTTTTGAATATTGTAATATTCATACAATGCTATTTAATCAGGGAACAATGAGGGTATTTATTTGGGATTTCGGTGTGCTGTGGTAATGCACTGATACTAGGTAGAGCACAAATTCCATCCCAATAATATCTTCCCATTGACATATTGGGATTCGAACCCGGGTCCATTGGATTACCAGTCCAGTGGCAAGACCACTCCGCCACACCTCCCCATTACACACACACCATTACTTTACTTTTATTGACGTTCACCTTCAGATTCCTCCTCCCACAAACCACTCCAAACTCTTTGACTACCTGCTGCAATTTCTCCTGAGAATCCGCCACCAAGGCTGTGTCATCAGCGAACAACAACTGATACAACTCTCAATCTCTACCATTCTTTCCTACTAAACCCAATCCTCTTCCCATAGCTCTCATTTTCACCTTCCTCACCACACCATCAATAAACATATTAAACAGCCATGGTGACAATACACAAACCTGTCGCAAACCAACCTTTACCTCAAACCATTCACTCAACTCGCCATTTCCTACTCTAACACATGCTCTGCTCCCTTCATAAAAACTCTTAACTGCTTCCAACAAATTTCCTCCAATTTCATAAATCCTTAACACCTTCCACATTGCTTCACGATCCACACGATCATACGCTTTTTCCAAATCCATAAAAGCCCAAAATATCTCCTTATGCTTCTCGCATAACTGTCTTACTGCAAAAATCTGATCTACGCAGCCTCTTCCCCTCCTAAAACCGCACTGTTCTTCTCCTATTGCAACTTCCGTACATTTTATTATCCTCTCTATCAACACCCTGCCATACAGCTTTCCAACCACTGATAATAAACTAATACCTCTATAACTTGAACACTCCTGCAAGCAATATAGTCAATACTTATGAAACATAATATCCTAATAACTCGCAAGACATCGGACTAGATCTGGTTCGACTTCTTGTGGTTTATTAGGATAGATCTCTTGAATATTATTGAAGATTTTGCTTCTTCTATATGCAATATTCAAAGAATGCATTATAGTTTGTCCCCTTGGCTAATAACAAAAACTACCCAAGTTTATTTCAAACTATATAATGCCCACCCAAACCCCCTTCAAGCTAATGTTTATTTTGTTTTAATTATTCTAAGCTACGGGCTCACTATCTTTCGCCTAGGAAAATATGATAAAAAAAAACTCTACACCTGAATGTGGTGAAGCGTCTTTTTATCACCAACCAATGGTCTGGAACTTCTTAAAACCTCCAAATTAGTGGAGCGAAACAGGAGGTCCGAAAAGACCTCCCGCGGACCAAATATGGTTAACTTATTGCAATCTGACCTACTCTCACTTTGTCTACAATATATTCAACATGTGGGGAGGCTTTTAGTTATTTATTGTTATTCTTTTATTTTATCAACTCTGCGAAGCAGAGTGGTATTGCGCACACAGATCCCACCCGTATACTGTGCACCACCATTCAGCTTGTCTGTCGTCGTCGTCGTCGTCGTCCGTCGTTGTCGTCCGTCTGTCTGTCCGGAAACTCCTCCTAGACCGTTCGATGGATTTTCACCAAATTTCACAGGTATATTCATTTCGTCAATGCAAAGGTCAGTCAAAAAGAAATATTCCATTTAACCTAAAGGTTAAGGTCAAAGGTCAAGGTTAAAAATAAGGTAAATATTTCATATTTTTTAATTCTTACTCAAATGTCTTCATTTTCACTACACAAGTTACTGGTAACCTATATATCGTATTGACCAAATTTTATGTAAATATTCTTAAGGGTAAGGTCAAAGGTCTAGGACAAAGGTCAAAATAAGTTTTTCACTAGTATTTCTTATACTAACTGTTAGATTCTCACTAGGCTTACCATGTATATTCGGAATACCCAGGCCAAGGTCATACAAGAAACTATGCAATTCCATAAGAAAGGTCAAGGTCACAGGTCAAGGTCAAATAAAAGGTTAATATGCTATTTTCTTTACTTTTCATGCAAACTTCACAATATTTGGTGAGATAGTTGCACTTCAAATGAAAAGGAAAATAATACATTTGGACACACATAACGGTCAAGATAAAGGTCAAAGGTCAAGGTCAACTATTCTATTAATATATATGAAACTAACTGATGGGTTTTAATTAAATTAGGCATGCTTATTTGATTTTCCGGGGCAATGTCTATAAAACAAACAAAAATACTCTTACATAAAGGTCCAGGTCACAGGTCAAAGTCAAAGGTCAACTTTTACTATTTCTATTTATTTTACTTTCTACTCAAATATCTTCATTTTCACAATACAAGTTACTGTTAACTTTAATATTGTATTGCCCAAATTTTAGATAAATATTCTAAAGGGTAAGGTCAAAGATCAAGGTCAAAGGTCAAAATAGGTTTTCTACTAGTATTTCTTATACTAACTGTTAGATTCTCACTAGGTTTACCATGTATATTCGGAATACCTAGGCCAAGGTCATGCAAGAAACTATACAATTCCATATGAAAGGTCAAGGTCACAGGTCAAGGTCAAATAAAAGGTCAATATGCTATTTTCTTTACTTTTCATGTAAACTTCACATTTGGTGAGATAGTTGCACTTTAAGTGAAAAGGAAAATAATAAATGTTGAGACATATAACGGTCAAGATAAAGGTCAAAGGTCAAGGTCAACTATTCTGTTGATATATATATGAAACTAACTAAAGAGTTTTAATGAAATTACGCATGCTTATTTAATTTTCATGGGCAATGTCAATTAAAAAAAAAATGTACTCTTACATAAAGGTCAAGGTCACAGGTCAAGATCAAAGGTCAACTTTTATTATTTATTAAAAAAGATTACTCAAGTTTGGGGAAACTGGCTGTGTTATGGCTTATTACTTAAATATTATATATATCAAATTTCACATAAATAATGTAATAGTTAAGGTCAGAGGTCAAGGTCAAAACAAGAGTATTTTTAATTTTCCCTAAGCTCCTCCTAGACTGTTTAAAGTATTGTCACCAAATTATACAGGCAAATTCAGTTGGTCATTGCGACGACCATCAAAATATATGTATTTTATTTTAAGTAAAAGGTCTAAGGTCAAGGTCACAGTATACAATCACTATTTGTAATAAATAACTCCTTACATGAATTACACCATAGTCATAAATGCTAGTTAATACGAACATTGCTGTTAAGCTAACTATATCTTCGATAAGAAATTCTAAGGTCGAAGGTCAAGGTCAAAGGTCGAAATATGATTATTACTTGTATTTCCTATTTAATGTAAGATTCTCATTAGGCATATCATGCATATTCGGAATGCCTAGACCAAGAATATACAAGAATAAACATAATTCCATTTGATAGGTCAAGGTCACAGGTCAACGTCAAATATAAGGCCAACATGCTAATTTCTTTACTATTCATGTAAATTTCACAAAATTCGTTGAGACAGTTGTGCTTTAAGGGAAAATTAAAATGCTTAATTTTCAGACATCATGAAGGTCAAGATGAAGGTCAAAGGTCAACTATTTTGTATTACCTCTGAAACTAACTGATGCTCTTTAATGAAATTTGACACATGTATTTGATTTTCTAGGGTAATTACATTAAAGTAAGCAAAACTATAATCCTACATAATGGTCAAAGTCACAGGCCAAGGTCAAAAGTTAACCTTCATCATAAAGAAATACTAAATTTTTGATAAGCTGACAACTTTTAGTTGCATTATATATATATATATATATATATATATATATATATATATATATAATTATATATATATTATAATACTTATGGTTAAAAGTCAAGGTCAAAGAACAAAAGAAGAGTGTTAATAATTTTCTTTAATCTCTTCCTAGACTGCTTAACCCTTTGTGTACCGGTGACGTCTTTTTTATTGTATTCTAGCTATAATAAGACGACTTTGTGGAGCTTATGAAGGATCTATGGTAGTAAAAAGGGTTAATTAAGATACTTGAAAGCCTGCTCATTTTATGGAGGCCCTTCATAAACTAAACAAATTATCTTAATATCCAGTATGAAAGGAAACCGACAGAACTGTACTGAACGGGTTACGTATCATCACCAAATTTTGCTGGCAAATTCGGTTGGTCAATGCAACGCTTATCCAAATTTTGTGTTTGTTATTCAAAGGTCAAGGTGAATGGTGAAGGTCACAGATTATGGTCACTATTTCTTTCTTATATATATTTTAATTTTGAATTACACCATATTCAAAATGCAACAAAATAGTGTTACGCTGACTTTTTTATAGATAAATATTCCAATGGTTAAGATTCAATGTGATCATAAATGTAATTATATATATATATATATACAGTATATATATATATATACACCCAGTTGGATATGAACCACCAACAGTCAGGACGAATGTCGATGTTTTAATCCACTACACACAAGTATCCTCTATCAGTATGTGGTATAGTGGATTAAAGTATGGGCACTTGTTCTGACTGTCGGTGGTTCAAGTGCGGCTGTGAGTATAAAACATTTAATATATATACAGTATAATATATACTGTATATAAACCGATTTTACCTAAGAGATTCAATACTACTTGCAGAGTTGCGTATGCATTTTTTTTTTTTTTTTTTTTTTTTGCTAATGCGAAAATTACACACCTACTTTATCAACTCTGCGAAGCAGAGTTGTATCGCGCACACAGATCCCGCCCGTATACTGTGCACCACGTACCAGTCAGCTTGTCTGTCGTCGTCGTCGTCGTCCGTCGTCGTCCGTCGTCGTCGTCCGTCTGTCTGACTGGAAACTCCTCCTAGACCGTTCGATGGATTTTCACCAAATTTCACAGGTATATCTATTTGGTCAATGCGAAGGTCAGTCAAAAAGAAATTTTCCATTTAACTTAAAGGTTAAGGTCAAAGGTCAAGGTTGAAAATTAGGTCAATATTTCATATTTTTTAGTTTGTACTCAAATGTCATTTTCACTAGACAAGTTACTGGTACCCTTAATATTGGATTGACCAAATGTTAGGTAAATATTCCAAAGGGTAAGGTCAAAGGTCAAGGTCAAAGGTCAAAATATGTTTTTCACTAGTATTTCTTATACTAATTGTTAGATTCTCACTAGGTTTACGCTGTAGCTTCGGAATACCTAGGCCAAGGTCATACAAGAAACTATACAATTCCATATGAAAGGTCAAGGTCACAGGTCAAGGTCAAATAATAGTTCAATATGCTATTTTCTTTACTTTTCATGCAAACTTCACAAAGTTTGGTGAGATAGTTGCACTTTAAATTAAAATGAAAATAATACATTTGGAGATGCATATCATAAAGGTCAAGATATAGGTCAAACGTCAAGGTCAACTATTCTATTAATATATATGAAACTAACTGATGGGTTTTAATGAAATTAGGTATGCTTATTTGATTTTCCAGGGCAATGTCAATGAAAACAAAAAAATACTCTTACATAAAGGTCCAGGTCACAGGTCAAGGTCAAATAAAAGGTCAATATGCTTTTTTCTTTACTTTTCATGCAAACTTCACAACATTTGGTGAGATAATTGCACTTTAAGTGAAAAGGAAAATTATAAATGTTGAGACATATAAAGGTCAAGATAAAACTCAAAGGTCAAGGTCAACTATTCTATTAATATATATGAAACTAACTGATGGCTTTTAATGAAATTAGGCATGCTTATATGATTTTCATGGGCAATGCCAATGCAAACAAAAATGGACTCCTACATAAAGGTCAAGGTCAAAGGTCAACTTGTATTATTTATTAAAAAGATTACTCAACTTTTGAAAAACAGGCTGTGTTATGGCTTATTACTTAAATATCATATATATCAAATTTCAAATAACTATTGTAATAGTTAAGGTCAGAGGTCAGGGTCAAAACAAGAGTATTTATCATTTTCCCTAAACTCCTCCTAGACTATTTAATGTAGTGTCACCAAAGTATACAGGCAAATTCAGTTGGTCAATGCAACGACCATCCAAATATATGTATTTTATTTTAAGTCAAAGGTGAAAGGTCAAGGTCACAGTATATGATCACTATTTGTAATCAATATTTGTTTATACGAATTACACCATATTCATAATGCTAGTTAATACGAATATTGCTGTTAAGCTAACTAAATCCTGGATAGGAAATTCTAAGGTTAACCCTTCCTCCCCGGGTGTCATTTTAATATGACACCACGGCAGATGGGCCGGTACCCGGGTGTCATTTTAATATACAGTATGCTTGAAAGCCTATTTAGCTTGGTCTGAACGCCGTGCGTCCGACGCATGTAAACAAAGCCGATCGTTGCATCACCGCACCTCCGAAAACAAGAAGGAGAAGACTCGTTTGTTATTGTATGTCTGTATGTCGTTGTTTCAGTAGTGAAAAGATCGTCGTATTGCTAACATTGCCTGAAAATGCTCTCCACTAAAATCGTCATCACAACTGAACCAGTTGACTTAGAGAGCTCTACTCAACGCCAGTCTACAGATTGGAAACCGCACTACATTTATAGATGCGTGGGAAATTTCTAGCAGTTAAAATTAACCAAAATACGGTAGCCTAGGCCTAGACGTTTTTCGGCCAGATCGCCCGGGTACGCCGCACTGTCATTAGGAGAGCTAGCCCGGGCCAGGAGGGTTAAAGGTCGAAATATGATTTTTACTAGCATTTCCTATTTAATACATGATTCTCATTAGGTATACATTGCATATTAGGAATGCGTAGACCAAGGTCATACAAGAATAAACATAATTCCGTTTGATAGGTCAAGGTCCCAGGTTAACGTCAAATATAAGGTCAATATTCTAATTTCTTTACTATTCATGTAAACTTCACAAAATTCGTTGAGACAGTTGTGTTTTAAAGGAAAATTAAAATGTTAAATTTTCATACATCATGAAGGTCAAGATGAAGGTCAAAGGTCAAGGTCAACTATTCCTTTAATATCTCTGAAACTAACTGATGATCTTTAATGAAATTTGACACACTTATTTGATTTTCTAAGGTTACATCAAAGCAAACAAAAATATAATCTTACATAAAGGTCAAGGTCACAGGCCAAGGTCAAAAGTTAACCTTCATCATAAAAAATACTAAATTTTCGATAAGCTGACGACTGTTAGTTGCATTTTACTTATATATCATCTATTTCAATCATATATATATATATATATATATATATATTATAATACTGAAGGTTCAAGGTCAAGGTCAAAGAACAAACGAAGAGTGTTAATAATGTTCTTTAAACTCTTCCTAATATACTCAATTTTCGATAAGCTGACGACTGTTAGTTGCATTTTACTTATATATCATCTATTTCAATCATATATATATATTATAATACTTAAGGTTCAAGGTCAAGGTCAAAGAACAAACGAAGAGTGTTAATAATGTTCTTTAAATTCTTCCTAGACTATGTAACCCTTTGTATACCGGTGACGTCTTTTTTATTGTAGTCTAGCTATAATTAGACAATTTTGTGGAGAGTATGAAGGATCTGTGATAGTAAAAAGAGTTAATTAAGATAGTTGAACGCCTGCTAATCTTATGGAGGCCCTTCATAAACTAAATAAAATGGTCTTAATATCCAGTATGAAATGAAACCAACAGAACTGTACTGAACGGGTTACGTATCATCCCCAAATTTTGCTGGCAAATTCGGTTGGTCCATGCAACGATTGTCCAAATTTTTTGTTTTTGTTATTCAAAGGTCAAGGTGAATGGTGATGGTCACAGATTATGGTAACTATTTCTTTCTTATATATATTCTAAATTTGAGTTACACCATATTCAAAATGCTACAAAATAGTGTTACGCTGACCTTATTATAGATAAATATTCCAATGGTTAAGATTCAATGTGATCATAAATGTAATTATATATACAGTATATATACTCCCAGGCGGACATGAACCACCAACAGTCGGGACGAGTGTCTATGCTTCAATCCACTGCACACAAGTATCCTCTATCACGCTGTGGTATTGTGGATTAAAGTATGGGCACTTGTTCTGACTGTCGGTGGTTCAAGTCCGGCTGCGAGTATAAAAACATTTAGTATATATATATGTATATATATACATATATATATATATATATATATATATATATATAGAATACACCGATTTTACCTAAGAGATTCAATACTATTTGCAGAATTCTAGGTCGCAGACTTGCGCATGCATTTTTTTTTTTTTTTTTTTTTTTTAGTAATGCGAAAACTGCACACCTACTTTATTTATACAGAGACAAACATACCAAGAACAAATAATAATGATAAATAAAACATAATTTTATGTTAACTTAAACATTTAATTCTTTTAAATTCTACACACTTCTTCATAGGGACGATGATACCAAGAACAAAATAATTAATGACAAATAAAGCATAGACATTAGTAAATTATACCTTTATTCAACTTAAATCCTACACACACATCTTTATAGACACAATGATACCCCAAGAACAAAATAATTAATGATAAATAAAGCATAGAAATTGGTCAATTAGGCCTTTCCTCACCTTAAATCCTACGCACACATCTTTATAAACACAATGATACCCCAAGAACAAAATAATTAACCTATAAAGAGCGAGCTGTATATAGTGGACACCATGTAACTGGGCGATGATATTAGGCCTCTTTCCTGCTTAAAATCGTAATTTTACGATAAATATCGTTATTACTTACTCATATGCGCCTATTATACCTTTACTATGAAGATAGTAACCTGTAACAACAATAAAACAAGTGGGAATATCGTTTGTATGGTCAAAATCGCGAATTATAGTCGGCCGGTCCAGTCATGAGTTGTGAGCCAGCCGCGATGTACACCCTCCCTCTCTGAAGCCTACAGCCACCTGAACCTCTCCTCCCTCATTCTCTCGCATCTATACCCTCTCTAGCAACATGAGCACGGCTTAGACCAGTTTGGAGATATTGACATGATAAATACACCAATAAAGATGGTAATAAGAGGAAAAATAGGTGATAATTGAAGGAGTGGGGGGGGGGGGGGGGGAAGGAGGAGATTTTGACACATGTGGATAAGTGATATGAGGTATGGAGGAAAAAATAAATAAAACAAAAACTTGTTTTAAGTGCTACTGGGTCCTTTTAAACGTTTTTTTAGGCCTGCCCTCTTAACCTAGTAAGTACGCACCGTATGTAGTGCACACCTCTATCTGTGCGCAACTATTTCACTGTTTCCTGTCACTAAAATCGTTATCTTACCATAAATATCATTAATACTTCTCCATATGCGCCTATTTTACATTTATTATGAAGATATTAACCTGTTACAACAATAAAACAAGTGGAAACAGTGTTTAGCTGGTCAAAATCGCGAAATGAGACCGAGCGTTACATAAATCAATTGTGAGCCAGACTGATCCACACCCTCACCTCTCAAGGCTTGGAGAGAGACTGAGGCCTCTCTCTGTAACTCCCGCTATTTCCCACACTTAGACACACAGATGACCATGCCCTGCTAGCAACTCGCTAATGTTAGCACGAAAATATACCTGAAAATAAGGGAATAACAGGGAAAATAGGTGATAATTGAAGGGGGGGGGGGGGGGGGGAAGGAGGGGATGTGGAGGAGTGATATTTGGCATGGCCAAGGGGCAAAAAAAAATAAATAAATAAATAAATAAATAAAAAAAGAAAAACAAAAAAATTGAACTGGGGTGGTTTAAATGTGTTTTTTTTAGGCCTAGGACTATAAGAGTCTTCCCGCAGTGGAACGGTAGACCTTTTAAGAGTCTACCCGCACTTGATGGGTTAAGAGCTTTCTCGCCGTCGCCCAGTAAAACCTCTTAACCCCCTCCGACCCACATGACGGTAGAGCGTCATATGACGGTTCCACCCAAAACTATCAAATGACGCTAGAGCGTCATATGAACTTACTGTAATATCTCAATAATAAGTTATATGACGCTCTAGCGTCATTTTGGCCTAAGTAAGTTAGGTAAGTTAGATCAGAATCTGTCGATTGATGGCATTCCCAAATTTCTCCGATTCCTAACGGTCCCTCAGTGTAAGATTGACTATTGTGGGGATAATACCGGGTGGTCCGCCTCCTCGTCAGTAAGTTAACACTCTCCGTCTCATATGACGCTAGACCGTCATATGACGGTTTTGCCAAAATTCTCATATGACGCTAGAGTGTCATATGAACTTACTGTAATATCTCTCTAATAAGTTATATGACGCTCTAGCGTCATATTGATCTCAAGTAAGTTAGGTAAGTTAGATCAAAATCTGTCGAATGGTGGCAACCCCAAGCTCCTCCGACTTCTAACGCTCCCTCAGTGAGATTTTGACAGTTGTGGGGATAGTACCGTGTCGTCCGCCTCCTCGTCAGTAAGTTAACTATTTATGTCTGGGGGGGTTAACTATTCCTGTCTGAGGGGGAAAAGAGTGTTCTTGCCGTTCCCGGGTTAATGATAAACAAAGCATAGAAATTGGTCAATTAGACCTTTCCTCACCTTAAATCCTACGCACACATCTTTATAGACACAATGATACCCCAAGAACAAAATAATTAACCTATAAAGAGCGAGCTGTATATAGTGGACACCATGTAACTGGGCGATGATATTAGGCCTCTTTCCCGCCTAAAATGGTCATTTTACAATAAATATCGTTATTACTTATTCATATGCGCCTATTTTACCTTTACTATGAATATAGGAACCTGTAACAACAATAAAACAAGTGGGAATATCGTTTTTATGGTCAAAATCGCGAATTATAGTCGGCCGCTCCAGTCATGAGTTGTGAGCCAGCCGCGATGTACACCCTCCCTCTCTGAAGCCTACAGCCACCTGAACCTCTCCTCCCTCATTCTCTCGCATCTATACCCTCTCTAGCAACATGAACACGGCTTAGACGGGTTTGGAGATATTGACATGATAAATACACCAATAAAGATGGTAATAAGAGGAAAAATAGGTGATAATTGATGGAGTGGTAGGGGGGGGGGGGGTGAAGGAGGGGATATTGACACATATGGATAAGTGATATAAGGTATGGTGAAAACAAAATAACTTGTTTTAAGTGCTACTGGGTCCTTTTAAACGTTTTTTTTAGGCCTTCCCTCTTAACCCGGGAGCTGCAGGGAGACTCTTAAGAGTTCCCCCGGCGGACTGCGGGAAGAATCTTAAGAGTCAGAGAAAACAAAAAATAAATTTTAACACCTTACGAGCGGCCTATGCGGTTTATTTATATGTACCGCCCAGCGGGGTGTTTTTAGCCAAAATAGGGCTGTTTACGTGATCATTTTCATGCCTAAATAAGACCCAGAACGTAAAACAAGTACCTATCCCTGAAAGGGCATAAACAGAGCTTTCGAATGACACCATAACAATCCTTTTATGATGGCTAGTTTTCTTGCAATAACCGTGCAACGCGAGTGCAAAAAGCATGTAATTAGCCACTTTCCCGATACAATTCCTTATATAGCGAGTGAGAGAGGGAGGAGGGAGCTGGGATTCGTGTCAGTATGTTCGCCGCGGTGGTCTGGAGCAGTCATACGCTCGCTACTCTCCTGCCACCACTTGTCTCTCTCTCTCAGCAACATTACGTGCTGAAATTGCCACTCGACCTATGTCGAGCGCCGCCACATAGTCCAGCTTTATTTAACTCGACTTATGTGGTGAGCCGCTAATTAAGGGTTAAACATCGAAAAAAAAAAAAAAAAAAAAAATGCCCTTGGGCCATGCAAAATATCAGTCCTCTACCTCCCCTCCTTCCCCACTTTCCTCACCTCCTTCAGTTATCACCTATTTTCCCTGTTATTCCCTTATTCTGAGGTATATTTTTGTGCTAACATTAGCGAGTTGCAAGCAGGGCATTGTCATCACTGTTAGCAAGCGAGTGCAAGAGAGAGAGAGAGTATCGATCGACAGTGTCTCAGTGGCCTTGGGGGAAATTGGCGGGAAAGCAGGTTGCCTCACCCATACATTATGTAACTCGCGGCCTGTAGCGCCGATTTTGACCATCCAAATGCTGTTTTCACTCGTTTTATTGTTGTAACAGGTTAATACCTTTAAAATCAACCTATAATAGGCGCATATGGATAAGTATTAATGCTATTTATGGTAAAATGAATATTTTAGTGATGGAAACAGCTCAAATACATGCGCACAGGCAGAGGTGTCTAATTACCCCCATGCGCACTTAAGAGGTTAAGAGCTTTCTCGCCGTCGCCCAGTAAAACCTCTTAAGAGTGTTCTCGCCGTTCCCGTGTTAATGATAAATAAAGCATAGAAATTGGTCAATTAGACCTTTCCTCACATAAAATCCTACACACACATCTTTATGGACACAATGATGCCCCAAGAACAAAATAATTAATGATAAATAAAGCATAGAAATTGATCAATTAGACCTTTCCTCACTTTAAATCCTACACACACATCTTTATAGACACAATGATACCCCAAGAACAAAATAATTAGTGATAAATAAAGCATAGAAACATTGGTCACTTAGGCATTTCCTCACCTTTACACACACATCTTTAGTGGGTCAGTCACTGTTCGTACTCTCCCCAGCACTAGAGCCTGCCTCCTGACGGCTCTGTGCAAGAACTTGGAGTGACCGTGAGCTTCGGAATGTGTCCACCTCCTTCAGGAACCCGTCAAATTCACTAGGTGGAAGCTCAGATGAGGGGCCAGGCTGGGGCTCGGTGGAGAGGCCAGGCTGGAGCTCAGCAGGCTGAGCTTTGATCAGGCTGTGGCTGTCTTGGTTGGAGGTAGCGAGTCATTAGAGTCTGTTTTCTCTCATTCACTCTGTCTTGGTGCAGTTCTCGATAAGAACAAATGAGAGAATCAGGTTAGCTACACAAATTCAATGCGTTTCATTTGCGATTTTTCAACATCCAACACTGCCTGCTTGAATGTTTCAGCACTAGCCAAAACCACACTCAACTCTCTGCATCGAGTAATCCTGGGGCATTCTCGTACTGGTTGTCTCTCAGCAAGTTGCTTCCAACTGTCTTCGTAGCGTAATAGATAAATGCACTGAATTTCGGTGTGAGCATCCTAGGTTCGAATCCCTGGACTGCCACATGTATTTGTTGATTACATTAATTGAGTTTAGGAGTAAAGTCGGTTGCTGGATGTAACATAATAATATTTAAGGCATCCACTATCACCTCTGGTGTCTGTGTATCACCCTCAACATTAATTTCTTGAATTTCTTCAGCCTATGAATTGTCTCTTCGCTTATGTCACCCCATTCTTTTAATAAATATTCAATAGCCTTCTTAATGGAAAACACTCTCCAGAATTGGCGCACTGACACAGCTGCTGGATTGGGTTGGAAAAGAAAACGGTCAGGCAGGGTGGGCGTCAGGCAGGACAGCAGGCTACGCGTCAGGCAGGGCATCAGGCTGGGCATCAGGCTGGGCAACAGGCAGGACAGCAGGCTGGGCATCAGGCAGGACAGCAGGCTGGGCGTCAGGCAGGACAGCAGGCTGGGCATCAGGCAGGACAGCTGGGTGGGCATCAGGCAGGACAGCAGGCTATGTGTCAGGCTGGGCGTCAGGCAGGGCATCAGGCAGGACAGCAGGCTGGGCATCAGGCAGGACAGCAGGCTGGGCATCAGGCAGGACAGAAGGCTGGGCATCAGGCTGGGCGTCAGGCAGGCCATCAGGCTAGGCGTCAGGCAGGGCATCAGGCTGGGCATCAGGCAGGGCATCAGGCTGGGCGTCAGGCAGGGCATCAGGCTGGGCGTCAGGCAGGGCATCAGGCTGGGCGTCAGGCAGGGCATCAGGCTGGGCGTCAGGCTGGGCGTCAGGCAAGGCATCAGGCTGGGCGTCAGGCTGGGCGTCAGGCAGGGCAGCAGGCTGGGCGTCAGGCAGGGCAGCAGGCTGGGCGTCAGGCACGGCAGCAGGCAATCGGGCGGGGTCGTCGATGTCAGCATCCTCATCACTTGCATCTAGAATCTGTCTAATATCTTCCCCAGTTTCTGATTCCTGCCTCATAACAGCATACACCCGCATCTGGTAAAACGTCTTGACATTAGAGATGACCTGTTGATCTAGTGATTGCATAACAGATGTCGTGTTTGGAGGGAGGAAAACAATTTTCACATTTGGGTGGAGATCGATCAGGTGCTGAGGATGTGCTGGGCAGTGGTCCATGGTTAATAGGACCTTAAACGATACTCCAGCTGCCTACACTTCCACCTTGCTTCTGGCACAAACATTTTCAGTAGCCACTCCTGGCAAGTAACAGAGCTCATCTATCCGTTGGCCGTCTTAAGCCAGTAAACAGGTGCTTTTGACATGTCACTAAGATTATTATAATATCTTGCGTGGACTGCTGTGTGAACTACTAATGGCTTCATTGTATGTGTCCCTGTCATATTGCAACAAAAAAGCACTGTGAATCTGCTCTTGTCAACTTTTCTCCCCCTAGCTTGTTTACGTTCTTTACTCAAAAAAGTAGAGTTGGCATTTTTGTATATTGCATGCCGCATTCATCCATATTATATATGCAGTCAGGGATGTAACCACCTTCCTCTATAATGTCTTTGAGCACTAAAGGGAAGGTGTCGGCGGCTACATGGTCGGCAGACGCACTTTCACCTGTTAATTTGACGTTTCTAATGTATTTGCGGCCTAGGAAACGGCATAGCCACCTGGTGGATGCCTTGAATGATCCTGGCTGCGATTTATCTTTCTTGCAAATGGTTAAATAAAATTACATGGCCATTTCAGTTATCTGTCGCTTGTCTAGGGGTAGTCCTTCACTTTCTTTTCTGTTCATCCACACATACATATAACGTTCCATTTTAATAACGCAGTTATCAGGAGCACGTTTACGGGTATCGAGTTTGCTTGTACCGTAGGCATCGATCACTTTCAGAATTTCGTTATTTTTCCAAATCGATCGCCAGTAGATTCACCAAGCCCCACCTCACGTCCTATGGCAAAGTTTCCTTGTCCCTGTTGATTTCGCCTTATTACATCCTTTTTCAGGTCAAAAGAAATTGACTTCCGCTTCCCTGAATGTTTGCCCGGCATGGTGGCTAAGTGTCAAGAGGGTGGTCTCACTTAACATGGTTGTAGAACCGAGAATGCGAGAGGTGGTCACACAGTAGGGTGCAAAAAATGGCTGTATACCGCTGCTACCCTCCGGGTCCCTCCCTCTCCGCTCCTACCCCACGCTGCTTAAACACCAGTGACGTCACTCTGCACATCGACGTCTCGAGTCAGGCGGGCGAATCAATCGCACTGCTCAAATTTCGGCACACTAATAGAGAACTCCCCGGATTTCCCCACATTGTCACCCGACTCGCACTAACACTATCGTATTCGCATTGATTGAACATTTTGTGTTGAATATTTTTCTGAATATTTTTCATTGCTCGCACTAATCGAGAATCACACTGTTTGAACTTGTTTTATACGGGACTGAGCTGTACCTCCATGACCGCAAGACCAGAACTGTTGGCACAGTCAAGGCCAAGAGGTAGGGCATGCCAGCGTACCCGACCAAGACCAAAAAGACGGACGTGTTCCACAAGAAGAGTGGCCCCATCCTCTCTATCCACTGGCATGACCAGCGGAAGGTAAATCTCCTCACCCTATGCCATAAAGCTGAGATGGTTGCCACCGGGAAAGTGGACTGGAAGACCAAAAACCCCGTCCTAAAACCAGCTGCTGTCCTTGACTATAACCTCAACATGCGTCTCATCGATAAGTCGGACATGCAGATGGGATTCATTGACTGCCTGCGAACATCCTGCAGGTGGTACAAAAAGTTTGTGCTGCACACAGTGGACATGTCAGCCCTCAACGCCTACAACATATACCAGCTGAGGACTCCAGGGGCAAAGAAGTATAAGTCACTGCGGAAGTTCCACAAACAGGTGATACTGGATCTCTTGCAAAACATTCTGTACCCTGGAGTCCTTTACAAGGACCAGGCAGGGTGTGCCGGACGGCGTGTGCTGACTTTTTCAGGAAGCACCAGCTCAATTCCCTTCCTCCCAAAGTACCAGGTGGTAGAGTCAAGAGCCAGAAAAGGTGCCATGTCTGTAGCCACACAACCCGCAGACCCCATAAAGTAAAGAAAACCACATGGGAATGCCTCGAGTGTGAAGCCGCACTTTGTGCTGGACGGTGCTTCAACGATTTTCACACCCTAGAACAATATTGAAGTGCCAGTGACAATGACAGTGAAAGTGACACTAAAATGTAGGCTAATAATGGGTAAAAGTGAAAGGCACACAAATAACAGTACAGTAATAATAAGTGCCAGTGACAATGAAAGTGACACTAAAATGTAGGCTAATAATGGGTAAAAGTGACAGAGACACAAATAAAAGTAATAAGTGCCTTCATAGCAATATGAAAAAGTGAAAGTGACACTAAAATTTATATTATAGCTTCCTAACAATAAATACTAGTGAAAATGACATATCGATTATCATAGTCCAGTGAAAGTTACACTTAAAATATGTAACAAATATAAGTACAAGTGAGACACAAAAATATCTTTATAAGTAACTTTATTGAGTGAAAATTACATAATAATGATTATAATGGCCAAATAAACTAATAAAAAGACTCAAATCGTTTCCAGGAATAATATCAGGTGGTGCATCGAGTCCAGTAGTGCGTCGTAGCCGGGGCCGCGGCAGAACGTTCGGACGCATCTAGGTACATACAGTGCCAAAAGTTACCTCCACTAAAATCGCCATTACACGTGAACCAACATCGATATACAGATCAAGGTAACGGCTACATTTTTGACATATGTATGAATGTTTTACCTATTGTATTAACGGAGATAGGCCTTTGTTTACAGACATCGTTTTTTAGACAGATCGCCCGTATACGAGCTCCGTGCATATTATAGAAAGGCAGCCCGGGCGGGAACACCCCAAATTACATTAATGTACTGTACCAAGCGTATATTTTGAAGCTGATAGACTGTAGCTGGGTTGGTAGAGCCTACAAACTGAAAGGTTAACCCCTTCTGTACCGGCGATGACTTTTGTATTATATATTAAGCTGTATTTAGCAATTTTGTTCAGTTAAGAAGGATCTGTGGTAGTATAAAGGGATAATTAAGATAATTCAAAGCCTTTAATTACTGGAGGCCCTTCCTAAACTGAATAAGTTCGTCTAAATAGAGCTACAATATAATTCAAAAGACATCTCCGGTATAGAATGGGTTAAGACATCACCGGTATAGAATGGGTTAAGACATCTCCGGTATAGAATGGGTTAAGACATCACCGGTATAGAATGGGTTAAGACATCTCCGGTATAGAAGGGGTTAAGACATCTCCGGTATAGAATGGGTTAAGACATCTCCGGTATAGAATGGGTTAAGACATCACCGGTAGAATGGGTTAAGACATCTCCGGTATAGAATGGGTTAAGACATCTCCGGTATAGAATGGGTTAAGACATCTCCGGTATAGAATGGGTTAAGACATCACCGGTATAGAATGGGTTAAGACATCTCCGGTATAGAATGGGTTAAGACATCACCGGTATAGAATGGGTTAAGACATCTCCGGTATAGAAGGGGTTAAGACATCACCGGTATAGAATGGGTTAAGACATCTCCGGTATAGAATGGGTTAAGACATCTCCGGTATAGAATGGGTTAAGACATCTCCGGTATAGAATTGGTTAAGACATCACCGGTATAGAATGGGTTAAGACATCTCCGGTATAGAAGGGGTTAAGACATCACCGGTATAGAATGGGTTAAGACATCACCGGTATAGAATGGGTTAAGACATCTCCGGTATAGAATGGGTTAAGACATCACCGGTATAGAAGGGGTTAAGACATCACCGGTATAGAATTGGTTAAGACATCTCCGGTATAGAATGGGTTAAGGGTTTAAGTCTGGGGTCAGTCAGTGTACTATTTGACGGACACCAGTGTTACATACATACATACATACATAACATTTTAAGACTGAGTGCTCCACACATACGCGCAGTTTCAGTCTCTTGTCCTAATGGCGGCAGTCCAGGCAGCCCTGTTAAGGGGAGGTATTTAGTTAGTTCCCTAGACCTCCATCAAGCTTAAAATTACACCCCCTTGAGTCCCTTTTAAGATAAATTTATAAATTTTTCGGTAGAAAAATGTCCTGGCCGAAGGCCGTTTCCTCTTAAATTACAGGCTCGCTATCGCTCGCCAGGATAAAATCGACACCTGAATTGCACGAAAGGTCTCAATATGGGGTGAAAGTTCTTAAAATCGCTAAGCTAATGGGGCAAACGTTTTATAATATCAAAAGCAATGGGGCCAAACATGAGGGAGAAAGGGGTCAAGAAAACAATCCCTCAAGTGGAGATCTCCCCTTAAGGGCTGCTTCACTTGTCAAGTTCTTGGATTTGAGTTCGGCACGTATAGTCCGATCCCAGGTCTTCCTCGGTCCACCCCTTGGTGCAGCTCCCTCCACAATCACAGACCTGCATTTTTTCACCCAATTTTGTTCATCCATTTTCTCCACATGTCCATACCATCCCAGTCTACTTGTACGCATCACCTCGCTAATACTCTTTATACCTAAACGTCTCCTCAACTCAACATTTGTTGTTCTATCCTGTAGCCTGGCCCCACACATCCATCTCACCATTCTCATCTTATTATATATTATATATATAATAATATATATAATATCCATTCAGTTGACATCCTCTACTTTAACGGCCCATGTTTCTGAGGCATACGCTACTGCACTTCTAACACATGAGGCATACACCTTTCCCTTCAGGGGGAGAGGCATTCTTTTCATGGTCAGGATTGGCAGCAGTTCTCTGAACTTCCCCCGGCCACATCTAATTCTAGCAACAGTGGCAGCCTCGGCCCCACCACCGGCAGAGATGGTACCTCCTAGGTAACAACCCTTGTTCACCAGCTCCAATGACTCATTTCCACAATTCACAGCCACAGGATCATCATTTAACACAAGCTCGCCTTTGCACACTACGCACTGAAATTTCTCTATTTCTGACTTATCCTTTGGCAGGGGTCCCTTTATTCTACTACAGCGCTTATTTCCATGGTGCACCCAGCGTCGACAGATGCTACTTTGAATCGCGTTAACGCCCACACCCTTTTCACAAACTGCACATGGGTAAGGGTATGCACCACTCTTTTCTACATTGCCTCGTCTCAATCTACAATGCATAACCTTGGTTTTGTTAAAATTGACTCTTAAACCCTTGCTCGCCATGACCTCTCTCCATTCTCTGAATCTTGCATACTGTCAGCTATTAGGACTAAATCGTCTGCATAAAACAGTTCCAGCGGGAGTCCGCCTTTAAAAACTCTAGACAGTGCCTCCAGGACCATAATAAAGAGGAGGCTTAACACTGAAACCTGATGGACTCCAACACGGACTACGAACTCATCACGAACTTTAAGCTAAGGGTGGTATTTGTACAAACTAACCTAGCCTAACCCAACCTGCCAAGCTTTTAACCTAACCCAAACCTAGCCTAGCCTATAGCCAGCCAATCTGTTTTATTATTAACTCTTGTAGATATTGTATTTAGTATCCTACTGTAGCTATATATATATCTGTAATTTTAGTTGTTGCTTGCACGATCTTGTAATAACCTTTGACTGATACACTTTTTTATCTAAAAAGAGTAGGCTACTGCTTTACTAGGCTACAGTGACACCAGGGTCATCTGTTGACACAGTATATTAACCCCTTGTGTGCAGTCACACTTTATTTTTATATAATCTCTATTTGGTGAATTGTATATTTAGTTACATATTCTGTTATACATATATTTGTTTAAGGTTAGGTTATCACACCTGGTAGCCTATTTCTGCGAATTTCAATTTTATTATATTCGGTTAGGCTATTCAACGCTGGTAGCCTATTATTGCATATTTCAATTTAAAAAAAACCTTTTGGTTAGGCTATCGCCCCTGGAAGCCTAATTCTGCGTATCTCAAATTTTTTGTTTTCGGTTAGGCTATCACCCCTGATAACCTATTTCTGCGTATTTCAGCATATTTGTTTTCGGTTGAAGTGATTGAAGTGTTTTTAAAGTGAGTGAAGTGTTTTAAAGTGAGTGAATTGTTTTTTAAGTGAGTGAAGTGATCTGAAGAAAGTGACTGTCACCATGCCTCGCGCTTGTGCGAACTGCGCCGGTAGGTTTGGTGAGTCCATGTTTGCTACTATCGATCTTCAAGTCTGCCGGCTCTGCCAGCAACGAGAGAATTTTACAGTGAAATTAGATGAAGCCTACAACAAGATCAACGTCCTCACAATGAAGCTGGAATCACTCCAAGAGTTTGTAACACTCAACGTTGGAGTGCCACAAACTTCAATTGTCACCGCAACTCCAGCAGCCACCAACGCCCCAACGTCAACTGCCAACAATTCAACGCCTACAGTAGCCATTTCAGCTGATGTTTCCGATACTCAAGATACAAATAGTGACTCTCTTCCCCCTCAAGACAACTTCCGTGTCGTGAGGAACAACGTTTGCCCCAAGACCAGGAAACACATACCGATTACCGAGTGTCAAAACCGTTTCCAGATACTCGCAGACTCAGATGACGAAGAGGAAATAGAAGAAGTCCGGCTCGTGGGAGACTCGATGATACGTGGTCAGCTCACAGAGTTTTGCGCCAGGGCACCTAAGACCAGGAAGCGTTTTTGTATCCCTGGTGGTGGTGTGGATGACGTAGTTGCAGCAGTTGACGAAGTATCAAAGCTGGCCCCTGCTAATACAATGTACGTCATCCATGTTGGATCCAACGATGTACAGCGAACCCGGTCGGAAGATTTGCTTTTAAAGTACCAGCAGCTGATCAAGTCGTTTAAGGAGAAGTCATCAAGGATCATCGTCTCAGGAATCGTCCCCCGGCTCGGTGTAGAGAGCCGATTTTACAACATAGCCACCAGCAAAAATCGTTGTCTAGCAAACCTCTGCAGGAAGGAGAACGTGGGATTCGTCGACACCTGGGACAATTTCTACTACGATGACTATTTGTTTTCGGACGATGGAGTTCATCTGAACCAGGTGGGAGCAGCACGTTTTGGGCGTCTTCTCAACGATGCGGTGAAGGATTTTCGGAGAAGAAATCGACTCAGCACAGGACAACCAGGAAGGAGGACCGAAGACAGCGAGGACGGCAATCTACAAAGGAATTAAATACTAATCCGTCAAGAACCGCAAATTTGGATAAAGCTCCACCAACACGACCCAAATTCAAAACCGTCAGGGATAACGACCGAGGACCGAGGACAGCCATGAATGTAAATGTAGATCCGACCAGAACCAAAAATTTGATGAAAGAACGATCTGCGAGTTCTAAAACCGCAACTTTAAAGATTTTCTATGCAAACGCTCGTATCATACGCAATAAATTTTCAGATTTAGAGGAACTAGTGTTTACAGAAAATTATGATGTGATTGGCATAACAGAATCTTGGCTCAATACACAAGATAGAGACTTTTTAGCAGAGTATTCACTTCCCGGTTATGTAATGTTTGAGAACAGCCGAATAAATAAAAATGGAGGTGGCGTTTTATTTTATATCAAAGAAAGTCTTAACCCGACCCTCGTGTCAAAACCTCAAATTGTGAACGTCGACACATCTTTTGTGCTAATAAAGAATAATAAAGGTACAAAAATAATACTTGCGTTAATATACAGACCTCCAGCTCAATCAGTGCAAACTGACCGAGAAATTTACGAACAAATTGCAGATGTAAGTAACTCACAAGATACCGTAATTTTTGGCGACTTTAATTTACCTGTGACCAAGTGGGGCGATACTCTTACTTCACACTCCGGACATGACTTGTATACGAACTTGCAAGAGAGTTCGCTTTATCAATTTGTTCGAATGCCGACCCGTGGTAATAACGTTCTTGACATTGTACTTGCAACAAAAGAAGAATTGATAGAGAATTTGAATGTTGGTGATGAATTCAGTAACAGCGACCATCGTACGATAACTTTCACTTTAAAGTTTACTAGTAACGAACCAAATAGTAGCATCGAAAAAGTCCCTAATTTCAAGAAAGCAAACTTCCATAAACTTAGAGCTATGTTTAAAGAAACTGACTGGAGCTTTTTAATTAACAATAACGACATAAATACATCTTGGAAGTTATTCGAAACCACTTACCTAAAAGCAGTGCAAGACTGCATACCATCGAAAATACGGCGTCCAGGCCATAATAATAAGCCCAAATGGTGGAATAAAGATATTTCAAACTGCCTGCTTGCTAAAAAATTTGCTAATGATAGATTAAAATCCTCACAAAATGACGAAGAACGGGTGAAATTTGTAGACCTACGACGCAAAGCCAAAAAGTTAATTAAGCAAAGTAAAAAGACCTTAGAGTTACATATTGCGAATCAAAGTAAAACAAACCCGAAAGAATTCTATAGTTATATCAGAAAGAAAAAAGTAGTTACTTCAACTGTTGGACCGTTAGTCGATGAAAAAGGAGAATACACCAAAGACGAAGTACAAATGAGTAATGCCCTCAATACCTTCTTTGCATCAGTTTTTACAACAGAAGACCTCAGTGATATCCCTACACCATCGCCGATTCAGATTGATAATTCAGATGTTCTAAGCAATATCACCGTTACAGAGAGAGAAGTATTGAATTGTTTAGATAAACTCAAGGTAAATAAAACGCCAGGACCTGATACAATCTCGCCTAGAGTTCTAAAGGAAGCTAAGAATGAGCTCTCCAAACCACTGACATTACTATTCAATAAATCCTTGCAGTCTGGAACTATGCCTGATCAGTGGAAGCTAGCCAACGTAACACCGATATTAAAAAAGGCAGCAAATCCCTACCCAGTAACTATCGTCCAATTAGCTTAACCTCAGTTGTATGTAAAATGCTAGAAACGGTCATACGAGACAGACTCGTAAATCACTTAGAGGAAAATAACATACTTAAAGATACTCAACACGGCTTTCGTAAAAAACGTTCCTGTTTAACAAACCTCTTAGACTTCTTCCACGATATCCTCAACCTCTACGATGAGAGTAAAGCTGTAGATATTATATACCTTGATTTTCAAAAGGCCTTTGACAAAGTTCCCCACAAACGTTTACTGCTAAAACTAAAAGCGCATGGAATACAAGACGGTGTGTTGAAATGGATAGAAAATTGGCTCAGCAACAGAAAGCAAAGGGTAGTCATAAACGGTAAGGCATCTAAATGGACCAATGTAAGTAGCGGGGTACCCCAGGGATCGGTACTAGGACCAATTCTCTTTCTAATTTACATCAACGACATAGATGAGGGTCTCACCTGCACAATCTCAAAATTTGCTGACGATACAAAAATTGCAAATAGCGTACTCTCAAAAGAACAAGTTGACGATATGCAACACAATCTAGATAAATTGTCATGTTGGGCCCAAATTTGGCAAATGAGTTTCAATGCGGATAAATGTAAAGTACTATATGTCGGATACCTAAATGAGAAAGCAAACTATTCGATGAATGGCACTCAGCTTAAGAATGTAAACAGAGAAACTGATCTGGGAGTAACAATATCGAGTAACCTAAAACCGAGTCAACAATGTTCAGAAGTTGTTAAGAAGGCAAACAAAATAATTGGCTTTATAGGCAGGTCATTTGAGCATAAATCCAAAGAAGTTATCCTAACCCTTTACAATTCCTTAGTCCACCCTCTTCTGGAATACTGCGTTCAATCCTGGTGCCCTTATTACCAAAAGATATAAACAAGCTAGAACGAGTTCAACGTAGAGTTACCAAAATGATACCTAGCCTAAAGAACAAACCATACGAAGAGCGTCTTAGAGAATTAATCTATTTCCTTTAACCCAGCGCAGATTAAGAGGCGACTTAATTCAAGTGTTCAAAATCATCAAAGGCATCGACAATATGAACTGTAGTAAGTACTTCACTATCGACCAATCTAATTACACGCGGGGAAACGGTTGCAAAATTATTGGTAAATCTTTTAACTCGCACGAATCTAAGAATTTCTTCTTCAATCGAGTTGTCAACTTGTGGAATGGGCTTCCCCGAGACGTTATAGACTGCAGCACCGTTGATTCATTTAAATTCCGCCTAGACAAATATCTCGCATCAAACCCACGACTGACTGCGTTTGTAAATGAATAACTTTATCCTCCCCTCAGTTACTAACCCATATGTCCCCTACTAACTTCCTAGTCCTGCCACGTTAGTGGCAGGGCAGTAGTTCCCTTTCCAATGTTCCCTTACCCACTCTAAACCACTGTTTGGACACTTGATCCTCAGTGTTTTGGAGGACAAGCAGCCTAGAAGGGTCACTAGATCTGTTGTTGCTTGATTTCCTTTGTACTCCTTTGTACTCAGTACACCCTTCACCCTCACCGCACTTTGCGAATCCTCATACATCTTCATTATCACACGCACCAGCCACTCTTCCACACCAAGTTTCCTCATAGCCCACTGCGCAACATCTCTAGGCACCCTGTCAAAGGCCTTCTCCAGGTCTACAAACACAAAGTAAAGATCCCTGCCTTTTAGTAAGTATCTTTCCTGTATCTGCCTGACTATGAAGATAGCATCGTTGTACCCCGTCCTGGCATAAAACCAAACTGCAAATCATCAATGGAGATGCTTTGCCTGATCAAACCCTCAAAGACTCTCACACAGACCTTCATGATTTGGTCAAGCATTTTCAGGCCCTTATAATTTCCTCTATCTAGCGCATCCCCTATTCCTTTGTATATATTTACTATTACACTTTTGAGCCTATCCTCTGAGATTTTCTCATCTTTAATAATGGTGTTTATCAACTCTGTGACTAAGTTGACATCAGTCTCCCCTGAGGCTTTTATCATCTTAGCGACAATGTCAGAGCACCCTGGAACATTACCGTCCTTCATAATTATTATTATCCCATTCAAACTCTACATTTAGCAATCGTTCATAGTGTGCCTTCGATACTTCCCTGATTTCATTTTCTGCATACACAATCTTCCCATTATCGTTTCTAACACACTGCTCACCTATAATATCCCAACTGTCATTTTAAACTCGCCTAGCTAGGTTGAAGATCCCATTGGGATTATCAGTGTCACACACTTATTCGTGGACCAGGTCCTTAATGCCTTTTTTAGCATTGTAAATAACTCTATTGGCAGTTCGTTTAGCTGCCTGGTATTCCTCCTTGCTGCCTCCCTTCTGCCATGCTTTGAAGCATCTCCTTTTCTCTTTCACGGCATGTTCTACCTCATCGTTCCACCACCAGGAGGTCTTGTTCCGGGTGTGACCCTTTGTTTTCCCACAGACTTTGTCAGTGGCAGCGATAAGGCTATGCTTAAGAAAGGTCCATTGACTATTTACATCCTTAGGTCTAGCTTCCTTATTTCTATTAATTTCCTCCAGTTCACTAAGAAACCTATCCCTAACTTCCTTGTTCTTCAGCAGCCACACTTTCCTTTTGGGTATGAATACCTCTTGCGCTTAGGATCTCTGTATAAGCTCATGTCGCACACAAGTAGCTTATGCTGGGAGATTCATTCTTCGCTCGGGATGACCTTTACATCCCGAACCAGTTTCCAGTCTTTCCTGTTAACCAAGAAGTAATCTATTTGGCTACTGGAGATCCCAGAGTTATATGTGATCAGATGGCTGTCTTTTCTTGAACTTCGTGTTACACACAACCATGTTGAGTGCAACGCAGGACTCCAGTATATATTCGCCTTCCAGATTCCTCCTTCCGTAACCATTTCCTCCATGTACCCCCTCGTATCCATCTGCAGATGCTCCCACGTGACCATTCAGGTCCCCCCCCCCCCCCCACGATTTTTATTTCATTCTCCGAGAGGCATTAAATGACACTGACGGAGTCATTCAAGAAGTCCTCTTTTATCTCTTTCTGTAGACCAGCCTGTGGGGCATATGCAGATATCACATTCAGAACTTTTTCACCAACTTTCAACTTCAAAACAATCAGCCTTTCACCAACTCTCGTAATCTGAAGCACACTTTCCGCCAGCTCTTCAGCCACCAGAACACCCACTCCTCCTTTCGCTTTATCAGTCTCCACCCCCATCCAGTAGTTCCTATATCTTTTCTTTCTTCCGACAATCTACTGTACCCCATACCTCTTCCAGAGTGTTTCCTGGGCACAGCAGATGTCCACTCGCCTCCTCTTACACATCTCATCCACTTCATTTGCACGCAGATTCAAACTACCAACATATTCACACTAGCAAGTCTGAGATTGTGGAGTGCATTTGTCCTTATCATGAGTGGTTTTGGATCATCGAACTTACGTTGTTTCTTTTAGATTCTTTAGTCATATTTGGGTAATTTGGCTGGCAAATGGGCATCACCTTGTACGACATGCAGTAGGATGCGTGAGGTATATATTTTTTTTCCTACACCATAGGTGAAGGCCCCCTTACCCCCTGTGGGTGTTGATGGTGAATGGTGGTGGTCTAACAATCTGTGACATTTTGTGTTCTTTTATTTCATAATTTCATTTGATTAAAGCGATATTTCCACATAGTGAATTTGATAAGTTTTTTTGTCTTTATATTGTGTCGTCTCTGTTTTGGTTTGTTAATTTTGCAAGTCCTACAATTTTACCCAGGTTCGAATCCCAGGTGGATCATATGCTTTCAAGAATTTCATTGGGAGGTGTTTGGTGTTGGGAGTGAGATTAATATATTAGATGGTTTGCTTAGTTTGCAAGTTTTACATTTTAAATTATATAAATTAATTCCAGTTGTGTTTCCAGAGTTGTACCCAGCGTGGGGAAGCGGTAGCATACACGTCTCTTATAGGCTACATGGAAGGACCCGAGTTCAATCCCCCCCCCCCCCGGACTTTGGTAGAATTATTGAAGTAAGGACAGAGGCCGTAGCTGTGTTGGCGGACATTAAAGGTAAACTCATCTAACAGTATCTTTAATTATTTCTGTTCAATGATAGGTTTCTCCTGTATATTCTGGGTAATATAATGTAAAACTTGCAAAATAAACAAACCAAAACTTGGACAAACACAGTAAAAATGGCCCCCCTTCTTCCTCATGTTTAGCAGCGTAGACTTATTGAAGTACGGACAGAGGCGTTCCATACCCTTAGCTGTGTGGTCGGACATTAACCCTTGCTCCCTGGGCTTGCCTTCTAAATGACAGCACTGAGAGCTTGGGGATATGGCCGAAAAACGTTGTATTAGGCTAGCCCTATCTTTGTTATTTTAACTGCTAGAGAATTCACACATATCACACAAAACATATTCACACGAAACGTAGACCTGTTTCGTATCTGTAAACTGGCATTGATTAGAGCTCTCTAGGTTCAACTGGTTCAGTTGTGATGACGATTTCCGTGGAGAGAGATTCGATGTGATGTTAGCAATATCAGACAATAACAAAGCCTCTTTTTTTTTTTTTTTTTTTTTTTTTTTTTAAGAGACAATGAACGGAGGAAGGAAAAACACAGATAAAACAAAAAAGGTCCATGTGCCTAAAGGCATCCTCCATTCATAAAATGTTTGTAACAACTGGATTTAAATTGTTGTAGATTGTAAGTTTGTGGAAAGCAACTCGAGGGAAGTGAATTCCAAAAAGTAGTAGTTGTGGGGATAAATGAATTTTGATAAGCAGAAGTTCTGCATTGTGGAGGAGAAAGTGTAAATTCATGGGCGCTTCCAGCTGCCCTAGTTCTACGGGGAAAGATGTGGAGAGGCGGCACAATTGAAGCAAGTTCCTCGGAACAATTGCTGTGAAAATATCTGTAGAATAATGCAAGGGATGCAACGTTTCTTCGTATGGATAATGTAGGAAGGTCCTGTGTGATTGCAGGGTTATTGATTAATCTAATAGCTTTATTTTGAATTTTGTCCAACTGCCTCAATGCAACCACTCCACTTCCACTCCACAGAGGTGAACAGTAATCCATCTGAGAACGCACATGACTTTTGTATATTACGGCCAACTGCTCGTCAGTGACAAATTCTCGAACTCTGTACAGGAGTCCCAGTTCTTGATCTCCAAAACAATAACAACAAAAGTCAGACTTCTCCTTCTTGTTTTCGAAGGTGCGCATCGTTCCGACCAGCTTGTTTACATATGCTTCGACACACAGCTTTCAAACCACGCTTAATAGGCTTTCAAGCTTACAGATTTTAAAATGACACCCGGGCTCCTGCCCATCTGCCGCGGTGTCATATTAAAATGACAACCGGGCAGGAGGGGTTAAAGGTAAAATCATCTAACAGTAGCTTTAATTCTTTAATCCCTGTTCCAAGTAAGTAGGCTAGAAATTGTGAACCCTCACCTCTGTAGAGCAAATGGGCTGTACATTTCCACACCTATACCCTGGCTGACTCTTCCCAAATGGTAGAGTTATTAGCTGGATTACTCTAGTTGTTTGTGAGTTATAGAGGTTAATGTTCAAGAGTTTTGGCCTACTTATTTGGAACAGGTTGTAGGATACCATTCTTCCATATGGAACAGGGTGTAGGATACCATTCTTCCATTTGGAACAGGGTGTAGGATACCATTCTTCCATTTACTATGGTTATTTGGAACAGGGTGTAGGATACCATTCTTCCATTTACTATGGTTATTTGGAACAGGGTGTAGGATACCATTCTTCCATTTACTATGGTTATTTGGAACAGGGTATAGGATACCATTCTTCCATTTACTATGGTTATTTGGAACAGGGTGTAGGATACCATTCTTCCATTTACTATGGTTATTTGGAACAGGGTGTAGGATACCATTCTTCCATTTACTATGGTTATTTGGAACAGGGTGTAGGATACCATTCTTCCATTTACTATGGTTATTTGGAACAGGGTGTAGGATACCTTTCTTCCATTTACTATGGTTATTTGGAACAGGGTGTAGGATACCATTCTTCCATTTACTATGGTTATTTGGAACAGGGTTGTAGGATACCATTCTTCCATTTACTATGGTTATTTGGAACAGGGTGTAGGATACCATTCTTCCATTTACTATGGTTATTTGGAACAGGGTGTAGGATACCATTCTTCCATTTGGAACAGGGTGTAGGATACCATTCTTCCATTTACTATGGTTATTTGGAACAGGGTGTAGGATACCATTCTTCCATTTACTATGGTTATTTGGAACAGGGTGTAGGATACCATTCTTCCATTTACTATGGTTATTTGGAACAGGGTGTAGGATACCATTCTTCCATTTACTATGGTTATTTGGAACAGGGTGTAGGATACCATTCTTCCATTTACTATGGTTATTTTTAGATAATTTGATTAAGGGGTTGTTTATTCAGGACCCCCTTCTCCCTTAGCCCCAATAAGTTTAAAATTGTTAAACGTTCACCTCATTGGTTAGCCAATTTTAAGACCTTGCATGCCATTTAGGTGTCAAGTATTTCCTGGACCACCTTTTCCCTCATTTTAGCCCCATTTTTATTGAGATGTAAGATTTATGGAGCTAATAATAAAAGGAACACCAATATATAACTTAATATTATATCTAGAGGTCCCTCCAACGCTGAATATAATCATCTTGCACTATCTTTAACTGTTTCTAGACTATGATATCTTTCTCTGTGTTTATTGTAGGTGGCGGTATCTATAGATAATTATATTAAGGGGTGTGTTTATTGTGGACCACCTTCTCCCTCGTATTTAGCCCCATTGGTTTGAAATTTTAAAATGTTCACCTCATTCGTTAGTGAGTTTTAGGTACAGGTAGTTGCTTTTTTGGACCCCCTTCATGTTTAGCCCCATTAGTTTTGAGATTTTAAAACATTCGCCTCATTAGTTTGTAGATTTTAGGACCTTTATGTTTATGAAGGGAGTATATATTCTGGTCCCCCTACTCCGTCGTGTTTAGCCCCATTGGTTATGAGATTTTAAGATGTTCGCCCCATTCGTTGGTGTTTGCTTGGGAAACAGATTAACTTGCTCATGTAGTAATGTACACCCTATGGTGGTGGATTGTGTTCTTTTGTTTTAATATACCCATAAATATTTGGATTATACCTCTGGCCTTAAATTATGTGTACATTGCATATAAGTTTGTACACTTTGTTATACTATATAGTTGTAACTATGATAGATATCTTCAAAAGTAAAAGTAAAATATTTTGAGCTGTAGAACCAGCTCGACTTATTAACGCCTTACGAGCGGGCCCGTCAGTGACTTCTACTACCCGCCAAGCGGGTGGTTTTACCCTAAACGACCTTGTTTCCGTGCTCTTTTTCATGCATAAACAAGAGCCAGAGCGTAATACAATTATGTATCCCTGAAAGGGCGTAAATTGAGCTTTCCAATGACACCAGAACCATCCTTCTACGATCACGCGTTATCTTGCAACGATCGTGCAACACGAGTGCAAAATCCCTAAAATACGGTAATTTCCTTACATAAGTCCCTGTGTAGCGAGGCAGTGAGTGTGGGTGTGTGTGGAGTAAACGTCAGTAGTCGCGCGGGACCCGTGCCGACCGGTCATGAGCCGACCTATGCTCCTCCACCCGCTCGTCTCTCTCTCAGAGCCATTATTGCTCCAAAATTGCACACGGACTTAAGACGGGCCCCGCCACATAGTCCTTGGTTCTCTAGCCCGACTTAAGTCCACCCCCACTAGACAAGGGTTAAGTATCACAGCTCGTGATTTTATCACAATAACTGGCGGAGGGGTTCTAGGGGTCTTTGGGCTTTCTAGCAGTCCCCCCCCCTCTTTTTCACCTCTTAAGATTAAAACTTAAATAGTAATAGCACATGGACTACTAGACCAACTGCTGCAAAGCCACACAGGTCAGCTTTGGTTTATCCAGATCCACCGATAGGTATCGCGTCAAGAAAGTATGATTGGAAGCCCACAACTTAGTGTTAGCTATGTCGTCAAATGAATAATTTTGCAAAAATCTAAGGGAGACGGCCCACTTTCTGATATCCTGGGCTCTGCCCACTACGCCGCGATGACTTTCCCTAATTACGTCTACGAGTAAGGAAGCCAATTTCCTTCTTGTGATGCGAGTACCTGTTTGGTTGACCCATAGGAAGCCTGGTTGACGAGGTTGTGCCATCCTCATAAACTTAAGTAAAGCTTTTACTGGGCACAAAATGTGATGCGTATGTCCGCGTTTAAGTGCCGGGACTGTAAATTCTGAAAATACATGATCACAATGTTCATTCTTAGCAATGAAATTGGGAGACGGAGCAATTTGTAAGTGTTCATTCGAGGCCGTTAGGTTCGTTGCTCATCGCCGCCAGCTCAGATACTCTGTTTCCTGTCGCCAAAGCAATAAGGAACACAGCCTTCTTTAGTAATGAATCAAAATCTGGTGCATGGTTATACTTGCGCGAATGAAGCAATGATAAAGCTTTGTTCAACGACCAGGTAGGCATGAGCTGACGTGGTGGTGGGCGTAGTTTGAAACATGCCCTCATGAACCATTTCTCCTCCGCCTGTGGTATGGATAGACCATTAAGGTTGTAAAAGGGGTTTCTAATGGCAGACAAGTGATTCTTTAGTGTAACTACTGAGAAGCGCTTCTGTTCAAACAAATAGTCTAAGTACTTAGAAACCAAAGCAATTGAGGAGTCTGTTTGCGCTGTTTCCACTGTCCAGGTTGTGAACGTCTTCCAATTTGATTGGTATTGTCTCCTGGTGGACATAGTATACTGATTAAGAAATTTACTTGTAACACTTTCTCCATATTGAGTCAGCCATTTGGCATTTTGAATGTCCAGAAGGCAAACATCAGCGAGGTTTCTAGGTTGCCAATTGTCTCCAAGTGGAAGGACGAGACCGGGAGTAACACCGGGTTCTCGCACCACGTTTTCAACTGGTGGTACCACACCTGAGCCGGCCATAGTGGTGCGATCATTGAGACTAAGCCCCAGTAACCCCGTAGTTTGTGAACTACTTGACACATGAGTGAAACGTCTGGAGGTGGAAAAAGATATATTGAACTCCATTTGTTCCAGTACTCCAATAATGCGTTGGGACCGCCCGCCGAAGTCATTTCCCGGCGGGTTAGGTAGAGAGGGAGTCTGTGGTTTCCCTCGGATGCAAAGAGATCCACTTGTGGACGGTATGGCTCTGCAATCATCTTGTTGAAGATGTTTTGCTTGAGTGCCCATTCTACTGAGGTGCTCTGTCTCCGGGACAGAGCGTCCGCCCAGACGTTCGCTATGCCCGGGAGGTAAGATGCATGTAGATGAATGCTCAGCGATTCGGCTAGAGCAAAAATCTGTTCTGACAATTCCAGTAACTTTCGAGACCTCGTTGACCCTTGCTTTTGAATGCAGTGCACTGCATTCAAGTTGTCCATTCGAAACGCTATTGACTTCCCCTGCAATGAAGAGCCGTCAGTTTGAAGGAAAAACAGTAGGACTAGAAGTTCTTGTTTGTTGATATGAAAATTCTCGTCTTGGGATCAAAGACCCTGACCCTGGTGGCCTAGGTTTGACTGATATCCCCAGCCTGAAGCATATGTGTCTACCCATACCGTAGGTTGAGGAGAAACCCATGTCATTATTGAGTGCAATGTTTCCTTCTTTGCCCAGACCGACAGTAAGTTGTGAATTAATGGAGGAATGGTCCATAATTTTCCCTCCGGCAGAGTGGGGAAAATTTGTTGCCTTCCATGATTAATCTCTTTACTTTCAACTTGATTGTTAATTGGATCCAGTTGAGAGAACCGACCAGGGATTCCCACGTCCTCCTCGTCATGTTCAGACTGTGGAGAAACCGAAACAGCTTCCTGCGAAATCTGTTGCGGTTGTCCACACTCTGACTGAGAGTCAGATTGGCTGTGTCCCAGACCAGCCCTATCCACTGAATTTCCCGTGTGGGAACAAGGAGCGACTTTGCCAAGTTGACCTTGAACCCTAGGGTCTGTACATGAATTATCACTTGGTTGACATGGATATAACATACACTTTCTGACTCTGCCACCACTAGCCAGTCGTCTAGATACCACAACACCTTGATTCCCTGAGCTAACATTGGTATTAGGGCCTGCCGGATACATTTTGTGAAAATTCTCGGTGCCAGGTTCAAACCGAAGGGCAATCTCTGAAAGACGTAAGTCAGTGACACTGTTGCCAGACACCCGTGTCACCATCCGGTGGGATCAGAGCGACTTCAAGGATTTGACAAAAGCGAAAGCAAGACGAAGTATACTAGAAGTGGACAGGCTTTCCACACGTCGGTGAAAGACGAGGGAAGTGTGCTATAATGGGGAGTGGCCCAATAAAGCAGCAGTTGTAAGAGAATAACGGCATGTGCCCCAAACTCAAACAGTAAGTCAAGTCCAACTCAAGAACACTGCGAATTGCCAAAAATACACCTTATTTACTGAAAAATTATCAAAAAAGGCAGTGCAAAATTACCCTAAATGAGCATTAAACCTGTTTAACCTAAGACGTGCGCATGGGGGGTATGAGACACCACACTCCTGTGCGCACGTATTTGAGCTGTTTCCATCACTAACATTGTTATATTACCATAAATAGCATTAATACTTATCCATATGTGCCTATTATAGGTTGATTATAAAGGTATTAACCTGTTACAACAATAAAACAAGTGGAAACAGCGTTTGGATGGCCTTACCTAAAACCCGTCCACCTCTCCACCCCAACCCCCCTAACCTTCCCATATCATCCACTCCCCCCCCTAAAACTTTTCCACCTCTCCTCCCTAACCCACCTAACCTTCCCATACCATCCACATCCTCAACTCAACACACCACACCCCATCCTAATCCATTTCAACCCCCATCTCCTGCACCCCAATCCCCACCCCCACCCCCTCCCTTACCCCCACCCCATCCTCGTGCAGCAGCACCCAACATACATCGTCCACATAACATTAACATTCTCCAATTGAACATTGATTGCATCAACACAAAGAAACACAAACTCTCACACTTCATCAAACAACATAACATACACATTGCCATCTTACAAGAAACAAAACTCCGCACAACACAAAAAACACCTACATTTCATGATTTCACCACCATCAGACAAGACCGGGCTGGTCGGCGGCGGTGGACTCATCACCCTGGTACACAAAGAAATATCATACATAGTTACCAGTGTACAAACCAAATCCCTCCTCCCCCCAAATGATAACACAACAGAAGTACAATCTATTAAAATACGCACTGGCAACAACTCCAACATAACCATCATAAACACATACATCCCTCCCCAAACATCCCCTACATTACCAAATGAATACAGACCACACTTACAACACATCACAAACACCCCCCACATCATCCTGGTGGTGACTTCAACGCCAAGACGTCGGCCCTGGTTTGTCGACAACCCCGACACAGACAGAGGGCTGGTACTACAAAACCAAACTGATAACCTCATCATCCTTAACGACATCCATCAACATACCCATATTCCTCACCAAGCCCTCTATAACCCATCATCTCCAGACATCACCTTTTGCTCCCCAGAACTCGCCCCCACAACATCCTGGAGGGTGGTCAGAACCTTAGGCTCTGACCACCTCCCGATCATTATCACCACCAAAACCAGACTCACCCCAGCTAGCCACAAAAACACATACACCAATTATAAAAGAGCTAACTGGGAAGTATTCACAAATGAGACAGAACAACACTTCACAACTCTGAACAGTACACCCATCACTAACATCAACAATGCTGTACACATACTCAATAAAACTATCCAAAATGCTGACAAGAAACACATTCCAAGAGGTAACAGAAAGAGACACAACCCCAACTTCACACCAGAAATTCAAAACCTCATCAGACAACGCGACATACTGAAACACTCCCCAGCACCCCACACACAAGACATCACACAACAAATCCAAGCACTCAACACCCAGACTAACAACAAAATACAAGAACAACAAAAACTGAATTGGAATAACTTCCTACAAACACTTGATCACAAAACAAACACCAAAAAACTCTACAAAACACTAAACAGCATCACACTTTCCAACAGCAACACAACACAATCACATGCTGCAATCACAACAATAGACTCTACTCCTTCATGTAAACAACAAGCAAACACTCTCATCAATCACTTCTCACATGTCAGCCACCTAAAACCTCACAGAGACGACCGACGTGTCATCCGACGTAAGAGACAATTCCCCACAGACCCTGACTATACACCCTTCACCAATCACCAGACAAAGCATATCATCAACAATCTCAAGCACTCACCCACTTGTGGCCTAGACAACATAAGCAACATACACCTCAGACCACAAGGCATACAAGCACTCACTAACATACCAAACTACAGTTATTCACACAACACAATACCAGACATTTGGAAGCATGGCATCATCACCACATACCACAAACCCAACAAAGACCCCACGCTACCCTCCTCGCACCGCCCCATCACACTCCTTTGCACCCCCTCCAAAGTCATGGAACGCCTAGTATTACAACTAATTACACCCGACCTACCCCTAGCTCCAACACAACATGGCTTTAGGCCACTGCACTCCACAAACACTCTTCTCACAGACCTTACACAAAGAGCTTTTGATGGCATCAACTTAGCTAGACCACCACACAGATCACTATTAGCCACACTCGACATTAGTAAAGCCTTCGATGCCATCCCCCGCCACAACCTAACAAACAAAATCTACAACACAAACATGCACAAAAACACAAAAAGGTGGCTGGCCAACTTCCTAGCAGGCAGATGTGCACACATATATTTTGCCGGTCAGTCATCTAGAATCAGAAACTTTCCAAACGGAGTCCCACAAGGATCCGTCCTATCGCCCGCACTCTTCAATCTGTACATGCACGATATAACTACACCCAATACGCCCCAAATAAACTTAGCCTCCTATGCAGATGACATAACACTCACATGCACACACCATGATCCAAAAAGAGCAACAGATCTCCTTCAACCCTATCTCAACACACTACATGGCTGGTGCACTACAAACAGACTTTATCTAGCCCCAGCCAAATCCACCGCAACCCTGCTCGCAAGCTGGACAGGAGAACACGAATACATCCCTCAACTCTCCATAAACAACACACCCCTAACACATACACACACACCCAAAATCTTAGGAGTAACATATGATACTCATATGACATTCAAACAGCACACCACAAACATTAAAAAGAAACTGACACCCAGACTTAACGCCCTCAGGTCACTTGCTCACACAAAATTTGGACACAACAAAGAAACCACCACCACAGTATATAAACAACACATAAGATCAGTGATGGAATACGCAAGCCCAGCTTGGGCTTCTAACCTAGCTGAAACACATCATAAGACCTTACAGACTATTCAAAACAAAGCCCTGAAGATCATTACAGGCTGCACAGCTACTGCACCCACAGATCACCTACATCAAGAAACCAAAATCCTCAAAGTCAAAGACCATCTGGACATGAGAGGCACTCAATTCTTGGCAGCAGCCTCCACGAACCAGGACCACCCACTAAACTACATGGCAACACACCCACAGCCACCAAGAAATACCAAAACAACACCCAGCACACGGTATCACACACAATTACTGTCCTCTCTCCCTCCCTGCCCACCCCGAACCAACTTCCAGAAACACATCCATACTCATATCTCTCGCCGATCCATCCACTCACTCACAGACAACACGCAGCTGCAAGCACGACCTCCCGAAATCCATCCTTCCGAATCCTCCCTTCCTCGGGAGGACAGAGTCCACCTGGCCAGGCTGAGATGCGGACACCATCCAGCTCTCCTGAGCTATCAGAAGAGACTGGATGACTCCGTTGTCGAGACCTGCCCGGGATGTAACACAGCACCCCATACCATTAAACACATCATAGAAGACTGCATTTCACACAACCACTTACGCCAACAACACAATCTATACTCAATGAGAGCTCTGTGGGAAAGCCCGATCGTGGCCATGGCCTTCCTCAGGGACTCGGGGCTGTTCGGCCAGGCAGCTTAGGGAACAACAACAACAACAACAACAACAACAAGTAATATCTTCAGCTTTAATATTTCACTGTACTTGTAAAGAATTAGAATTGCGATGTTACATAATTATAAAAGAGAGTTATTTGTATCACTATACGTATCTCGAGTTATCTACCATGCGCACTGGTACGAGAGTAAGTTCAAGGCCAACTAGAACTGGACTTTGTAATATATCCTTCGTGTTGGAATAATGGCAGAGTCACTGGTGGACTCTGAAATATTTTCACTTGGTCGAAATAATGGCAGAGTCGCTTAACCTAAGACGTGCGCACCGTATGTAGTGACCACCTCAGCCTGTGCGCACCTATTTCACTGTTTCCTGTCACTAACATTTTTATCTTACCATAAATATCATTAATACTTATCCATATGCGCCCATTTTAAGTTTATTATGAAGATATTAACCTGTTACAACAATAAAACAAGTGGAAACAGTGTTTGGCTGGTCAAAATCGCGAAATGAGACCGAGAGTTATACATAAGTCAATTGTGAGCCAGATTGCACCACACCCTCCCCTCTCAAGTCTTGGAGCGAGACTGAGGCCTCTCTCTGTAACTCCCTCTATTTCCCACGCTTATACACACAGATGTGTGGTGGAGTGGTCGCCACTGGATTGGTAATCCAATGGACCCGGGTTCAAATCCCGATATGTCAATGGGAAGATATTATTGGGATTGAATTGGTGCTGTACCTAGTATCAGTGCATTACCACAAAGCCCAACGAAATGCCAAAAAAATACCCTCATTGTTCCCTGATTAAGGAGAGGTTTTTAGTTTGGTCCGTAGATATCCTTCAAGCCTAAGATTACACCCCCTTGAGCCCCTTTCAAGATAAATTTGTAAATTTTTCGGTAGAAAAATGTCCCGGCTGAAAGCCGGTTCCTCTTAAATTACAGGCTCGCTATCGCTCGCCACCTAAATGGCACGAAAGGTCTTAAAATTGACAGAAATGGGTTGAAAGTTCTTAAAATTGTCAAAATAAGGGGGCGAACGTCTTAACATTAGGAAAACAATGGGGCTAAACATGAGGGAGAAAGGAGTCAAGAAAAAAATCTGTCAAGTGGATATCTCCCCTTAACCCGTACAGCCCCAGCGACGCGTCTGGCGCGTCGGCGATGTATGTAACGCACAGCCCCAGCGACGCGTCTGACGAGTCACCCTAATTGCTCCGACCGTAACCTCAGGTGTAGCCACTCGAGAGGGCTCAGATTTGTATGGGAACTGTGTACATATCCCACGCAACCGTGCCGATGGTTGAAAACTCTCAAAGTCCATGTGCGTGCGCGTGAACATGCAATAACCTGGTTTTTGGGGTAATTGCCTTCAATTTTTTACTCTTGTAAAATACGTTTTCGGGGGCTCTGTAGGACCATTCTTTAAGCTTTTTGAGCGGTTTTTCGTGGTTTTTCCTTCATTCCTAACCCATTCGCTATTGTTTCTGGAATAAAACAAAAAATTGAAAACCGGCCGGGTTCTGGTGAACAAACAATACAAAACTAGCCGGGGCTCCACGGGTTAAATAACACTGTATGAATATTCCCATATTCAAAATATGTTACAGGGGGACAATGCCTAGTGAGTTCACTGCTCAATAGGTGGCGTTCTGAGAGTGAGGGTCTGAGTCTGGAGGATGAGACGGTGAAGCACTTGAACGAAGCAACCAGCCGCTTCAGAGATGGAGCTGCTTCGAGCCATGATGGATGCTTCACATGTCTCACTCCCCAGACTGGAACAAGACCTCACGGGCTTCACCGTGTTGAGCGGTGGAATGTACAGGCTCTCAGCCTATGCCCGAGAGGGAGTAGTTGGAATATAGAAAAAAAAAAATATATATATATATAACCACGCCCTGCTAGCAACTCGCTAATGTTAGCACGAAAATATACCTAAGAATAAAGGAATATCAGGGAAAATAGGTGATAATTGAAGAGGGGGGGGTGGGGGGGGGGAAGGAGGGGATGTGGAGGAGTGATATTTGGCATGGCCAAGGGGCAAAACAAAAATATATATATATATATACAATTGATACTGGGGTGGTTTAAATGTTTTTTTTTTAGGCCTAGGATTATAAGAGTCTTCCTGCAGCGCACCGGTAGAACTGATAAGAGTCTCCCCGCACTTGACGGGTTAAATGGACTAAATTCGGAAATCACTTCTACTGATCGGAAACACTTCAGAAGTTCATAAAACATTGATAACTGGAATTCGTTTATCTAAATTCCTTGTATTAACACTATTACGGATTTATGATGTTTTTAACACTTACGGGACTCTGTTTATTTTCATTTGGTCGAAATAATGGCAGAGTCGCTTAGCTGGAAAAGTGGCTTAAATATACTAAATTCAAAAATCACTATTTATTAGTGGCCCTCCATCATTGACGATATGCCTTTTAGTATAATAGCCTCCATTCAAGCACCCGCGGGTAGCCACTTTGAATCGACCGCCGCTGGAAGAACGGAGTACAGCTTCATAAGTGTAACACTAATTCTCTTATGGAATCGTCTTATGATCGGGTACTCACTACGAAAAAACCTTCGTAAAAATAAAAAAAATAAAAAATAACTTAAAACTTGTTATACTAAGGCATTCCATTCTTGTGGATTTCTTGGGTGGATCTCCCTGACGCTGCTCTACGAGCAGCCATTCTTTCTTCCTCTTCCCGCGGTCATACCGAGTGGTTGAATGCAGCTGTGCTCCCGCTTTATTCTTCGTTCTCTCTCTTCTAGTGAGTCCTTACTCATTTGTATATATCTGAGTTGTATTGAACAGTGTTTTTAGATTAGCTAGCACAGGCTGCCCCATTGGTATGCCTGCAGGAAGTGTTAAAATAGGGTACTATTGTACAGGCGCCTACGGGTCCCCAGGATCTGCGCGTCATGTGTGTTTGTTTTTGTTTTGCTGTGCCTTGGCTCTTTCTTATCTTTTTAGTTAGGAGGCTAATATATCTGCAGGAATATGCTTCAGGCCGTATCTATGAGGCAGTTGCATTATTGTTTCTAGCTGTTTTTAGTGTGGGCCCCTCTTGCGGGCCCCCTGTCACCATAGTCCAGTAAATCTAGCAATCATTTAACTGGACCTAGAACAAATTGCAATAGAAGGTTTTTTGGCTTTAACTTGTTTATTAGGTCCCTCTGATGAACATATAAAAAGTCTCCAACTTTTGGACACTGGGAAAGTGGTTAATTTGCATAAATTCAAGATGGCCGCCATCCAAAGCTTCAATTTACAGATAACTTTTTTTCTGGTTGCTCCTAGACCCTATAAATGTATTACAAACAACGTTTTTGGCTTTAACTTGTTATTAGGTCCCTCTGATGAACATATAAAAGTCTCCAACTTTTGGACACCTGGAAAGTGGTTAATTTACAGCCGAAAAACCTTACAGACAGGCTGAACTGTCTCTTTCCACAAGGGTGACACAGGCACTTTGTGCTTGTATGGATTTTTTGACCTGTTGTCCCTCTTTTTTATAAAAAAAAACAAACAAAAAACCATGACGTAGTATGACGTCATTCAGAGCCAATTATGTAATTCATGATAGGAGTTCGTATTCACTTGGATCATCGGTGCTTGCATCAAAGTTGCTATTTTGGACAGAGTCCTTTACATTGACCACATGCACTGGAACATTCAAGCTCATTCCGTTTGCAACTACAGCGTTGAGTGTCACAGTTGCCCTTACACTGACATCTGACCAATTTCAGTAGTGAATCAGGAGCCACTGGCGAATCCATCGTCTTCGGTTTCAAGCTGTCCCTTCCGCAGTCACCAGCCCCATTTCTCGGGTCCACACAGTTCCCCATCCATTCCTGGACCTGACAATAAACTCGGAACGAGTGGTATTTGGCTTCATCGGTTGTTGGGGGAAGGCTGTGAACTTCAACGGTAGTTGAACTTTTTGCCACCTTGTTGCAAAACTTTGTCTTTCGCAGTCCGTCAAGGGTTGTCATTTCCTTTTCCCCCCGTACAATTAACCAAGGCCTTTTCACCAGCTGATGATATCGCGTCTTTACTTCCACTTTGGCAACAGAATGCTTCTATACATTTCAAGAAACCGTTGTCTTCCCTCACTTTCCTCAAGGCAGCCCCTTTACCAATACCATACAGTCGTGAGGTTGTGTCACATCCACAGAGTGCATGGACAACTGGCAGGACACGACAGATGCTTTCACCGAGAGCTTCTGCTACTGAGTTAATATGCCAACATTTCCCACCTTCCTTGCTCTACTTGAAGTACAAATCATTCATCCCTCGTTCCGCATAATGACACAACAGCACCAACAAGTCTGTGTCCTCACCTATCACATATGTCACGGTTTCCCTTGCATGCTCAATTCCCTTCTTCGCAATCATGACATCTGCATCTGCTGGCGCATTGACACAGTCAATTCCATTTGCCTTGAATGTTTCACACAATAAGTCAATGAAGTTTTGCTTATTGTCCGAGTTTGACAAGAAGTTTTCCTTTTTTGACCGAAGGGGCATGGTTGGAGTGAACATCACCTTTTGACCAAAGACTCCTTTTGATCGTCGATTGTGTGTCATGTCCTTGGTAGTAGGTCCTGATTTATAACCGTCGAATACAAAGAAAGTTTTTGGAAACATGCTTCATGTACATGCTTGCAATGTCCTCAAATGTGTCACCCTTCTTCCATGGAATCCTTTGCAATAAGGAACCACCATCCAGAACATGGGTCACAGTCCTTTCTTCCTCAAATGATTCCAATGACGACTTGGGAACAACAGCAGCTATCTCATCTCCTAGCTGTGGTTTATTGGCTTCCCTGAGCCTCCCCCACTTATCGAACAGAGCAGTAGGGTAGCTAGACAACTCATACGCAAAGACCTAAGTCCCTGTTATTAGCAAAGATGAGGAGCCTCTGGAAAAGGAGCTGTGGGTCGATTGGTACTTTTTCAGCACTGATTGTAACCTTTGCACCCAACGACTCAACTTGATCTTTCTTCCTAAATGAAAAGTCAAAAGCATTGCTACCTTCCATCTTCTGCACAATGTTCATACCAACCTCATACAGTAAATGAGGATTGGCCGAGGCTGGTCCTGTCACACCGTTGGCAATATTCCTGAGTTCATTTGATTCTTGAAATGGATCATAATCCTTGAAGAATGCGAGAACCTTCTCTGTGTCCTTCCTATCTCGTTCACGCCTTGCTCCAGTCATTTCTTTGTGCTGCTCAGAGGTGTGGAATGCTTCCCTGTCAGTTCTTTGTTCTTTCTTTGTTCTGCTTCTCATCACCAGTCTGTGGTGAGTCTTTGAATTGTTGCAAAATCTTTGCAGCACTTTCTTTGACAGTTACAACATCGCTGCGTCCATGCACGTTACTAATAACCATCATCCCCAAAATATGAATAAGTTTCTGTTTCATGTATTTTACACTATACGCTTCAACATCAGGGCACAACTGGGACATTCTATCAACGAGATCAACCACTGTAGTCTGTTCATCATCATTGCCACTGACTAGGTCCTCGATTGCGAGTAGAAATGCTTCCTCTCGTGAGGCATCTACTTTGCGACCCTTGCGAGGAGGTTCACTGTCTGCGGAATCACGATATTTGGAGGGGATCTGCCTATGTGTCTGGAAATTTGAGCTGCACTGCTTGTGATATATTGCGTCAGCTGCTGGAAGATCGCGTGCAAAGTTAATTCGGCCTCTAACAGTGTCAGCCCACTCATCACCCCTGGCATCACATGCAGAAAGTATTGTCCTTTGAAAGTTGAAGGTGCGTACTGGATACACTTCTTCTGAATCATGCTTTGTGTCCAATAAGATTTATGTACCACAAAAAAGCAGTTCTCTGTAAAACAAAAGTCTGGTGTCTGAGAACGAAGCAGGTTTTTCAGGACGTTTCTTCTGCTTCCCAGGAATTCTATTTGGCTTCGTATTGACATGCTTCTTTCGGCAATCAATGTGCACCGTTTGGCCCTCGGACACGGTAATTGATGGCGTTCCACGTTCAGTACTGGCCTTGTTGATAGTATCTGCTCCCTTCGCCCTCAGCTTGACTGTTTCTCCTTCGTCTAACGTGTTTGAGCAAATGCCGCAGGGATTATGCACCACCTCTTCTTCCATGGCTTCCGTGGAGGTCGCACCAATCTGTTGAAACAAGAAACAAGATGATGGGATTAGTATAGGCCTAGGCAAAATGTAATAGACAATAATGTGCAGTAAAGGTAGGGCTTGACCTAGAACAAATTGCAATAGAAGGTTTTTTGGCTGTAAGGTTTTTTGGCTGTAAATTAACCACTTTCCAGGTGTCCAAAAGTTGGAGACTTTTTATATGTTCATCAGAGGGACCTAATAAACAAGTTAAAGCCAAAAAACGTTGTTTGTAATACATTTATAGGGTCTAGGAGCAACCAGAAAAAAGTTATCTGTAAATTGAAGCTTTGGACGGCGGCCATCTTTAATTTATGCAAATTAACCACTTTCCCGGTGTCCAAAAGTTGGAGACTTTTTATATGTTCATCAGAGGGACCTAATAAACAAGTTAAAGCCAAAAAACCTTCTATTGCAATTTGTTCTAAGTCCAGCCCTACTTTGACTGGTCTACCATGTGCTGCTGCTGCTGGGTCTTCAGGAGGTAAGGTAGCGGCCAAGATGATGATTACTACAAGCCTCGTGGCCAGCCTCAGTAGGGGTCTCCTGTATAGGCTAGCCTCTAGGGGCTAATTATTTTATTAATATATTACTCTATATTTTTAGCCTAAGTTGTTTCCCTGAGTTTTGCATGTTGTGATTTTTTTTTTTTTTTTTTTTTTAAGAGACAATGAACGGAGGAAGGAAAAACACAGATAAAACAAAAAGGTCCATGTGCCTAAAGGCATCCTCCATTCATACATTTTTGTAACAACTGGATTTAAACTGTTGTAGATTGTAAGTTTGTGGAAAGCAACTCGAGGGAAGTGAATTCCAAAGAGTAGTAGTTCTGGGGATAAATTAATTTTGATAAGCAGAAGTTCTGCATTGTGGAGGAGAAAGTGTAAATTCATGGGCGCTCTCAGCTGCCCTAGTTCTACGGGGAAAGATGTGGAGAGGCGGCACAATTGAAGCAAGTTCCTCAGAACAATTGCTGTGAAAATATCTGTAGAATAATGCAAGGGATGCAACGTTTCTTCGTATGGATAATGTAGGAAGGTTCTGTGTGATTGCAGGGTTATTGATTAATCTAATAGCTTTATTTTGAATTTTGTCCAACTGCCTCAATGCAACCACTCCACAGAGGTGAACAGTAATCCATCTGAGAATGCACATGACTTTTACATATTACGGCCAACTGCTCGTCAGTGAAAAATTCTCGAACTCTGTACAGGAGTCCCAGCTTTTTAGAGGCATTCTTAGCAATGCTTCTAACTTAAGGTGTCCAGCTCAGGTTAGTAGTTAATGTTACACCGAGAATGTCAATACTATGGGAAGTGGGAATATTTACATCATTAAAAAATATATGGGAGTCAGTGAGATTCTGTCGGTTAGAAAATTTAATGTACTTGGTTTTCTGTGCATTAAAGGAAACTAGATTCTTTTGTCCCCATTCATTAATTCTAGAAAGGTCCTGGTTCAGAGAAATTGCAGTGTTCATTTTTGAATTTATAAGATTGGGTTGGGTGAAAAATTGGTAAATGTGAAGGAACTGTGGAGTGTTGAGTCATCTGCGTAGGAATGTATTGGATTATGAGTGGTAGATATGAGATCATTGATATGAATGAGGAACAGAGTTGGGGCCAAAACTGATCCCTGGGGAACACCAGCATTTATTGAGTGAAATTGAGAATAAAGGCCATCTACCATTACACATATTTTTCTGTTATGAAGATAAGAAGAAATTAGTGGAACTAATGATGCAAGGCCGTAGTGTGACATCTTCGACAATAAGGATTGATGCCAGACTCTATCAAATGCCTTTGATATTATCCAGTGCTATTGTATGTGTTTCACCATGTTGGTCTGTAGCTTGGTTGATTTGATGTGTAAGAAGGCAAAAAATGTCTGCAGTTGATCGACATCGTCTAAAACCATATTGCCTATCACTGATTAATTTACTATTCTCAAGATGCTTAATTATATGATTATTTAATATAATTTCAAAGACTTTACCAAGAGTGGAAGTTATAGCTATTGGTCTGTAGTTTGATGGATCTGAAGAGGCACCTTTTTTAGGAACTGGGTGGATGTTTGCTTCTTTCCAGGATACTGGGAAGCATGAGGTATGAGTACACAGACGGAATAATTTTGCCAATACAGGAGCGAGCACCAAGGAACAATTCTTAAGTACTATTGGAGGAATTTCATCTGGACCAGGAGCTTTATCTACTGAGAGATTCTGCAAAATAGTTTTGACATATCTGGTGTTTATCTTAAGTGAGGGAATTTCAGGCGAATTAAAATTAAGTACAGGGACATTTTGATTTATTTCATCTAAGGTTGAGTTGGTGGAGAAAATATCCGCAAGAAGGTTAGCTTTACCTCGTGGGTCACTTACAAGATTGCCAGTCCGAGATGTTAATGGTGGAATGGATGAAACAGTAGTGAAGTTGGATTTGAATGAGTTAAGAGTAGACCAAAATATGTTTTTATCATTTGGATTATTTAGAAGTGTATTTGCCTGCTTGTGGAGAAAGTTTGATTTAGTTAGATTTAATACAATTTTGGCATGATTTCTGATGTTTCTAAAGTAATTAAAGGCTTCATGTGTTTTTGATCTTGTGTATGCATTGTAGGCTTTTGCTTTTTGTTCAGTTACTCTAGCACAATTATGGTCAAACCATTTAGGTGAATTAGATCTTTTACTGTACTTTTGATGAGGAATAAAAGTTTCCATTCCAATTTTTATAAAATCTTGTATGTGGCTCAAGGTGGAATGTGCATCATTAGAAAAAAAAAAAAATCCAGGGAATATCAATAAAGCAATCTTGAAGACCCCCCCAGTCTGCCCTATCGTAATGCCATTTAGTCACCAAAACAGGTTCAGTGTGAGAAATAAATTGACTACACCGGTATCTGGGGAATGTTGGCAACAACCTTCCGATAGGGTAACCTCACTAGAGTGAACAATTTCCTACCAGAACCCGGTGATTGTATATATTGTAGAGATCAAGTTAATTTAGTTATAAAACCTAGTAGAAATAAGTTTAGAAGAACTGTAAAGAGGATCAGTTTAAATATTCCCGCGACCGCATACGCGATCCACCGTTTGCTTTAGGGTCGTTAATATCTTGATATTATGTTCACTAAATCGTTGTGAAACGATGTTCACCTTTATAATTATATAATTTAAATGCTGATAATTATTTATATGATTTCGTGAAGAGGGAATGAACCCTTGGTAACGAATTAATATATAGTTTATTTAGAGTCGGAAATTGAAGTTCCGATCAGACGCTAGTAAACATCTGAACGGTAGAGACGTGTCCCGTGATCTCCTCCACCACAATTCCCACGCCCGGCCCGGAGTCCTGACCTATAACCCTTATCTACCGAAGCTGTAATCCTCTGAACTAAACCAGGACCCTAGTTATAGCTAAGTCATTGATATATATGGCCATTTATACAATGTTTAGTTAGGGCATCCTGAGAGATAGGCTACCATAGTTCATACCATAAGGTAGGCGATCTCAGACTTTATTTTTATTTATGTTGATTAATTTAATATTTCGATTGGTGTGGTAAGAGATAACCTTTGGCCATATTATCCCCCACATTTTGGTGCCCCGAGTGAGGATTCCGATCGGTGTGTAGACTAGGGGTTGAGTTAGGGCCAGTTTTCAAAAGTTAGGGTCCCTGCTAAGCTGCAGCGTTAGGCTAATGTTTAAGGTCGTTTTTGTGGGACATAGATTGATCCCCCGCCGTTATGAGGTCCCTAACTGTGAGGCGATGGCCTTGGGTGAGTGGCATTTCAATTAATAATAAGATAAAATAGCGTGGCATTTAAATCCTGTGGTAGAGGACTGGTAGGAGGGCCTGCAACGTTGCGTTCTCTGGCGTTTGTGAAACTTGGAGCTTGAGCTTCATTGCAGTCCCTAAATTTCCCCCATATTTTTCTTATTTAGACCATTTTATGTCTCCAGCCTTAATGTCACCCGCGTCTGGCAGACTAGGTCGACCAGCTAAACGCTCGGGACGGAGCATATACCAAATAATAAATGTGTTCCCCCCCCCCCTTTTAGAAAAATGCTACTACCACAGGTACCCACTAACATCTGGGATAAGAAATCAATGATTAAGTAAATATTTACAGCTTTGGCTTCATTCTTGTACCTAAATTCTCCCTATTATTTGATAATTTAGGCCATTTTTATGTTTCTGTCCTTTAATGTCACCTGCGTCTGAAAGACCAAGTAGACCAGCTAAATGCTCGGGACAGAGCATATATGACATTTAATTCAATAATAAATATATTCCCTCCCCCTACTAGCGTGCGTTCCCACGTATTAGGTAAATTATATTGTGGACTTAATGTTTTCAACTAATTATTCATCTGAATTTGTAGCAAATAATGGTACGCATATAATGCCAAAGATTAACAGCTAAATTGAGTATGTGTTAGGCTATAATATAATTATCTAAATATAATTTTGATTGTTGAAAATTAGTCTTCAGTATAAACATTAATAATAGTCCAGAAAATAATTACCCATTTTCCAAAATGACTGATACACTCTTGAGAAAATCTATGGTGGGGAAATTAGGCTGGGTAACTAGAGCATTAAAAAATTGCCAGGAGGTAAAAAGAGGCGACCCCTGTCCAAGGGACCTGTTAAAATCTCAAATCCAAGATCTTAAAACCCGGTGGGCTAATTATGAAGAGTCTTGCAATAAATTGGAGGACTTTTGCATCAAACAAGAACAATCTGAAAGGTTTGAGGAATTACAGCAAGCCTATGCAAATGCCCGTGAAAATTATTTGGATCAACTAGCTGGGTTCGAATCCTTGGCGACAGAGACAGTTACCGAAACAGGGAGTAATGGTACCAGTAATGGTACTGCGGCTCCGGGACAACAAAGCTTTAAGTTGCCACCTATAACCTTACCTGAATTTGATGGGCAATCTGATTGGAATACCTTTTGGGACAAATTTAAAGGTTTAGTTCATGACAGGTTAGATATTTCTGCAGCAAATACATTTTCATACTTGTTGGGTCAACTTAAGGGTTTTGCATTGGATTTTATCAAGGAACTTCCCATAACAGATGCCAATTATACAGCAGCTCTAGACGTACTCAAGAAGAATTTTGAAGATACGGAGTTGACTCTACAGCGCCTAGTTTACAAATTGCTGGAGTTATCAGGACCAAAGCATACGTACCAGGATCTTCAGTCATTCCGGATCAGCTTGAATTGTGTTTTGAAATCACTTAGTACCCAGAAAAATCTTGATTCAGCTTCTTGGCTCTTGAACCATATTGTACAACAAAAGCTCTCTCGGAAAACCTGTGATGAATTGTACCACAGGTATAAGAAGAACTACTTCACGTATCAAGAGATAGAAGAGGGTTTAAGAGAGCTGTGCAAACACATGCAGGTTTCCAAGAAGGATAGCGGTATCAAGGAAAGAGACAACAAGGTTAAATACACAAAAGTGTCTACAACAGGGACTAAGGAAAAAGCAAAACCATTCAAGAAGGAAGAGGTTGGTACCTATGTGACATCCGTCCAGCAGAATAATCAAACTAATACAGTATCTAAAACAAAAGGTGTTTGGGAGAGAACAAATTCCCGTCTCAATTCTCCAGTGACCCAAGAAGTAACCAGAAATATTAACCCCACACCATTGGTAAACCAAGAAAACCGGAAGGTGTGTATGTTATGTTCAGAACAACATTCCACAGTGTATTGTAGGACTTATCCAAATCTTAAGGCTAGACTTCCACGACTCATCGAACTAGGTAAGTGTCTTGTTTGCCTTAGCACAAGACATTCTACTGAGGAATGTGCCACTAAATTAAATTTATGTTTTCGGTGCAAGACTGGTGTACATCATACCGCGTTGTGTCCCAAGATCAGTGAAGTACAACCCAAACCGACAAGTGTAAATATAACCCTGACCACTGGGAACCCAATGCATACGCCGGCAGCTACTCCTACAGCCGAGATTCAACTGATCAGAGGAAAAGAGGTTATGCCGGTCAAAGCACTCTTTGATACTGGAGCGCAAAAGACCTTCATTGCCGGAAATATTGTCAGAGCCATGAATTTGCCAACAGTATAAAGAGTGAACATGGCAATAACTGGATTTTTGTCAAATAAGGAAACACAAACATTTGACGTGGTTAAACCCCTGATTAAATTGGGCAAATATAAATGTAAAGTGACTGCGGTGGTTAAGGAAAACATGAACACTTCTGTGGTAAATAAGGGTTTAAAGGAAGCATCTAACTTCTTAACAAAGAAGGGTGTTCAACTAGCAGACCGAACTATAGAGTCTGACGTAGTAGGTCCAATTCAACTGATCATCGGCTCCGACTATTGTGGTCGCTTCTTGCGAAAAATGACTCGGAAACACGGTATCCAGTTAATTTCTTCATCAGGTGGATATATAATCATGGGATCTCTACCCACATGTGGCCCAAGTGAATCAGACAACCGGATGGATCCAGTCTTTGTGACTCCGGCACAATCTCTGGTGGTGGCTACAATTGGTGCAGAATTAATACCATCACAACTAGGAGACATTCTAGAAGAGCAACAAGAACCTGTTCACAAACTTTGGGAACTGGACACTGTGGGAATAGAAGCAGATCTTCCAACCCCTGAAGACATCTTAACATATAACCACTACCTAGACACAGTTGAGTATAAGGATGGCCAGTACTGGGTGGATGATAAATGCCCCTGAATTACCAACTAACTACCAGAGTTCAAGATGTCAATTAAATAAAATGGTGGAGAGATTGCGTCAACATCCTGAACGACTGGACATTTATCATAAAATAATTCAAGAGCAGTTGGAAAATGACTTTATTGAGGAGGTCCCAGGTGAAATAAACCATAAAGAGGGTCATTACCTTCCTCATCATGCTGTAAGTAAGGACTCCAGTACTACCCCCATCAGAGTGGTATTTAACTGCAGTTCTCGAGCAGCGAAGAATGAAGCAAGTCTAAACGATTGTCTCTATGTAGGACCAAATCTGACTGAAATACTGGGTGATGTACTATTAAAATTCAGGACGAAGAGATTTGGGTTTGTGGCAGATATCTCCAAAGCCTTTTTGAGAATAGGGTTAAAGGAGCAGGACCGCAAATTCACAAAGTTCCTTTGGCCTGAAGATCCTTTTCAGCCTGGTGGGCGGATAAAAGAATACCGCTTTCGGTCAGTGTTGTTTGGTTCCTGCTCTAGTCCTTTCTTGTTGTGCAGCACTTTGAGATATCATTTCCAGAAGACATAGAAACCGGAAATGGGTCAACTGTTTTACATGGATAATCTTCAGGGCGTTGCCGACAGTGGAGAAGAGGTGTTTGAAATCTACAATTTGGCAAGGCAAGAATGTAATAAAGCCAATATGCCACTACAAAGTTGGAATTCAAACTCTCATATTCTTTGGACCAGATAAGAAGAGACTATCCTGACTATCAAATACCAGAATATCAACCAGTACTAGGATTGCTGTGGAAAACAACTACTGATGAGATGTCTCTAAAGCCCCTCAAGTTTCCCGATGTAAAACTCACAAAACGTACACTCTTAAGTCAGGTCTCTATGATGTTCGACCCATTGGGCATATTTAGTCCCATATCAATTAAAGGGAAGATTTTAGTTCAGGAGGCCTGGAGAGAAGCACTGAGTTGGGATACTCCATTACCTGAAAAGTATACAGAAGAGTGGAACAAATTGCAGGTGGAATATGAAAAGGTGTCATCAGTCAAGTTTCCTAGAAGATGTGATCCTACCTCTGATAATGAGTGTGCTCAATTGCACGTCTTTTGTGATGCCTCATCTAAGGCGTATGGTGCAGTAGCTTATTGTGTCACTGAAGTCCGATCTACTATGATTATGTCCAAATCCCGAGTAGCGCCATTAAAACAACGTACCCTTCCACAGTTGGAGCTGACCGCTGTTGAATTGGGAACTAGGTTAGCTACTTATTTGAATGGTATGTTTCCCTTTTTAGGTGAGACATATATATGGACAGATAGTGAGATATGTTTGCACTGGATAGCTAAGGATGATAGTCACATAGTTTATGTGCATAACAGAGTACACAAAATAAAGGAACTGCAAATGAACTATACATTCATGCATGTTAAGTCCAAGGATAATCCAGCTGACTTGGTGAGCCGAGGTGTTGGTGTCAAGAAACTGATTAACGAAACTCTGTGGTTTCAGGGTCCGGTTTGGCTACGTCAGAGTGATTGGCCAGAACAAAAATTCATATGGACCCAATAATTATCCCAGAGCCTTCAGTGATTGACATCACCAAGTTCTCCAATTTGGACAAACTATTAACTGTAACTAAATTTGTGTTTAAGTTCCTGAGCAAGAAGGTAAAGATGGATGAATTAGACCCACTTATCTACTGGATCAGAAGGATACAAGCTGAAAGTATGAGGAGGAATTAACACAGCTACGTAAACCCAATCCCAAGCCAACCAAAAGAATGAAGGACCTTGGGCTGTATCTAGACAATCAAGAATTAATATGTTGTCGAGGTCGTATTGGTAAAACTGATCTACCCCTCAAAACTCGGCATCCGATCCTATTGCCCAAGGATTGCGACCTCACCAAATTGATGGTTTTAAAAGCGCATGAAACCACTAAACACGGTGGGGTAGCAGACACTCTAGCCTATAGCGACAAACATATTGGATACCCCAGGGACGACAAGCTGTTAAACGCTGTATCAAGAATTGCATTATTTGCAAGAGGTATACAGCTATCGCTATTCCTTACCCTGGACCACCAGCTCTTCCGCCAGACCGCATTCACCAAAGGACACCGTTTGAGGTAACAGGTATAGATTATACTGGTGCCATCACTCTCACAGGAGATGATGGTCCACCCAAGAAGGTTTACATATGTCTATTCACCTGTACCAGCACTCGGGCTATCCATTTGGAAATAGCGGAGGACATGAGCTCGGAAACCTTTATAAATTTATTTAGAAGATTTGCCGCTCGGCGAAGTTGTCCCAGACGTTTGATTAGTGACAATGGGACAATTTTGTGGGGCGCATCACCGTTGGTTTCTGAACTATTAAAGAGCAACGCAGTACAGCAAATGTTGGATTCTAGAAGTTGTTATTGGTCATTCACAACTCCCAGAGCCCCTTGGCAAAATGGATTTACAGAGAGAATGATAGGTATTGTAAAATCGTGCCTGAAAAGGGTTCTTCACAAGTCCAAGGTCACCTTGGATGAGTTAAGAACTGTTGTCACCGAAATAGAAACCAGAGTAAATAATCGACCACTAACGTATCAAGATGACTCCAATCTGGAAATTGAGGCCTTAACACCGGCTCATTTATTATATGGTAGACGATTGGACCCAGTCCCCCGTTTGGACGTGACCGAGGAATTAGTGGATCCCTCCGTTAATGAAGCAGATGCACACTTGCGACGAAGCTACCATAAACTCTGCAAAATACTGGATGCCTGGAACAAACATTGGGCATCTGAGTATATCTTGAGCTTACGGGAGAGGTATTATGGTGCGAATTCTGCTAGTAACCGTCACAAACCGATAGTGGGAGACATAGTCTTGTTGAAAATGGACCGACCTCACTCTAAATGGCCCTTAGCAAGGATCCAAGAAGTCTATCCTGATTCCGAAGGAGTTATCAGAACCGTTAAGGTTGTATCTCGAGGACAAACCACTCTCCGAACTGTAGATCGTCTCATACCTATGGAACTCGCCATCCCACCGGAAGAATAGCAACCCATAGTAATAGGGAGCCCAAGACCACCACGAGCAGCTGCTGCGGGGTCTAGAAGAAATTGGCGTGATTTGTTAGCCGCAGGTGATATAACATGATGCGACACATCATACTTCGCCGGGCCCCAATCTGTGAGAAATAAATTGACTACACCGGTATCTGGGGAATGTTGGCAACAACCTTCCGATAGGGTAACCTCACTAGAGTGAACAATTTCCTACCAGAACCCGGTGATTGTATTATATTGTAGAGATCAAGTTAATTTAGTTATAAAACCTAGTAGAAATAAGTTTAGAAGAACTGTAAAGAGGATCAGTTTAAATATTCCCGCGCCCGCATACGCGATCCACCGTTTGCTTTAGGGTCGTTAATATCTTGATATTATGTTCACTAAATCGTTGTGAAACGATGTTCACCTTTATAATTATATAATTTAAATGCTGATAATTATTTATATGATTTCGTGAAGAGGGAATGAACCCTTGGTAACGAATTAATATATAGTTTATTTAGAGTCGGAAATTGAAGTTCCGATCAGACGCTAGTGAACATCTGAACGGTAGAGACGTGTCCCGTTATCTCCTCCACCACAATTCCCACGCCCGGCCCGGAGTCCTGACCTATAACCCTTATCTACCGAAGCCGGAATCCTCTGAACTAAACCAGGACCCTAGTTATAGCTAAGTCATTGATATATATGGCCATTTATACAATGTTTAGTTAGGGCATCCTGAGAGATAGGCTACCATAGTTCATACCATAAGGTAGGCGATCTCAGACTTAATTTGTATTTATGTTGATTAATTTAATATTTCGATTGGTGTGGTAAGAGATAACCTTTGGCCATATTATCCCCCACATTCAGAGTGGGAAGGTGTGGTAGATGATAGACAGGTGGCCTGTATCAGACAATGATCAGAAGATCCAAGCGGGGACCTCACTGTAACATCATAATTTTCTGAATTGGTTGTTAAAAATAAGTCCAGTAGGTGGGAATTATGATCAGGATTATCTGGTACACGGGTGGGTTGGTTGACTAGTTGAGTGAGATTAAATGAGTCTGCAAATAGCTCACATTTAAGACCAGCATTATCAGTCCTGGCTGAATGAGTGAGCCATTCAACATTATGGACATTAAAATCACCCAACACAGTGATTTCAGAAGAAGCATTTAAGTTGAGGACACTGAGTTGTGAGGACAGAGAATCAAAAAGACTTTGCTCTGGAGGAGTATTTGGGGAACGGTAGATGCATCATATGTATTTAAATTTACCAGCAGAAATTAATTTGTATATAGAATAATCAAAATTGGGACAATTGAAACTAGTAACCTCCTCCAGGGCAATTTCAGATTTTGCGAAGCAACATACACCTCCTTTAGGTCTGAAATTTTGGAGCAGTTGATTTACATGTTTACAGAGAGTCAGGAGACGTCCTGAATGTGGTGTGGGCTTTTGGGGTTGTCTGACTTTTCCATATAAGTCTACACCTCTGAAAATTTTGGTTTATTTTTCCGGCGGCTTTCAGTGCAATGCTGCCTTTTTCTCGCCTTGCAGACGAGTAAGGATCTAACCAAATGTCCCGGCATGGTGTGCTAAACCACGAACCTCCCGGCGGAGATGCTGATTCCCAAGGGAGTCTAACTCAGCCCGCTGAGTGAACTCGCCCTGACCGATAGCCTCACGCGGCAAGACTTGGTACGCCCGGCGCAACAGTCAAGTGGGAAATACAATCTATCTAGTTCAAATAGTCATTGATAGTAAAGAGCTTAATAGGTATTAACCCTTAAAAAGCGGCTCACCACATAAGTCGAGTTAAATAAAGCTGGACTATGTGGCGGCGCTCGACATAACTCGAGTGGCAATTTCAGCACGTAATGTTGCTGAGAGAGAGAGACAAGTGGTGGCAGGAGAGTAGCGAGTGTATGACTGCTCCAGACCACCGCGGCGAACCTACTGACACGAATCTCACCTCCCTCCTACCTCTCTCACTCGCTATATACGGAATTGTATCGGGAAAGTGGCTAATTACCTGCTTTTTGCACTCGCGTTGCACGGTTATTGCAAGAAAACTAGCCATCATAAAAGGATCGTTATGGTGTCATTCGAAAGCTCTGTTTATGCCCTTTCAGGGATAGATACTTGTTTTACGTTCTGGGTCTTATTTAGGCATGAAAATTATCACGTAAACAGCCTTATTTTGGCTAAAAACACCCCGCTGGGCGGTACATATAAATAAACCGCATAGGCCGCTCGTAAAGGGTTAAGGGGCCAGTGACACTTTGTCACAGGTAAGCAGTTCCATAATGGAAAAACCTAAGGTTTTTCATGGTCAGGTCAAGCGGAAGGTTTGAGTACCAGTGGCTACAGCTAATTTTCCGGCGGACTTGAAGTAGGATGTGTTAAAACCTCTTGGATTATCCTTATGAGCATTGATTCCTGGAAATTTTCTATTTCCAGTTCACAACACTCCAGTAGTGGCACAGGCAGCAGGCGAGGAGCCAATTACGGTGGGGGGGTCTTATAGCTCCATCATGCCTCTGTTCGATCTATGCGCTACTCCTACTTGCTCTCTATTACCAGTATTCGCACATAAACTATGTATAAAGTGTGTTAAGTGCCTTGATCGTTCACGGGGATTCTGGGTGTCGAAAAGATGCGCTGTGTGTTCGGAACTGCGAACGAAGCTGTTCGACAAGAGGGATCTTTCATGCCTAGCGGCTTTAACACCTTATTAGCGGGCTAGCGGTCTATTTATATGTACCGCCCAGCGGGGTGTTTTTAGCCAAAATAGGGCTGTATACGTGATCATTTTCATGCCTAAATAAGACCCAGAGCGTAAAACAAGTATCTATCCCTGAAAGGGCATAAACAGAGCTTTCCAATGACACCATAACGATCCTTTTATGACGGCTAGTTTTCTTGCAACAACCGCGCAACACGAGTGCAAAAAGCATGTAATTCGGTACTTTCCCCATACAATTCAGTATGTAGCGAGTGAGAGAGGGAGGGAGGAGGTGGGATTCATGTCAGTAGGTTCGCCGCGGTGGTCTGGAGCAGTCATACGCTCGCTACTCTCCTGCCACCACTTGTCTCTCTCTCTCAGCAACATTACGTGCTGAAATTGCCACACGACCTATGTCGCGCGCCGCCAGATAGTTCAGATTTATTTAACTCGACTTATGTTGCGCACCGATAGTTAGGGGTTAAAGGAGATGAAGAAAGAACTCGTTTAATGTTTTCGCGAATGACGTGGCCCATAAGGCATTGCACTGTGACGATGAGGCCCTTTGGGAGCATCTACTTATTAAATCTCCTATACTCAAATCAACTCCGGCCAAGTCCACTCCAAAACCTAAACGAAAACTAAAGTACTTTCAAAAGAGCTAGTGAGTAGTAGCAGTGACAGTGACAGCGCCGAGGTGACCCCCACCCTCCCCCGACCGGTCGAAGCGGAGACGATCACCTTCACCTAAGACCAAGTCCCGGTTCAGATTTAGGTCTTCCCATAAACAGTCCCGTCACTCTTCCGTCGAGTCATCTAGATCAACTAAACGACGGAGGGAGGACTCAGTTTCTTCGACCCCCCAATCAGAGTCAGGACATAAAAGTGCCTGCACGGACAACACGCAGCCGCGCCGCCAGCCTTCGCCGGGGTCGTGGCCACTCCCATCCACCCCTACCTCCACAAGGTCTAACGTCCAATCTGGCTCGGAGGGGACTGAGTCGAGTCCTAGGGATGTGCCTAGGGAATCTTTAAGTGAACCCCAAGACTTTACCTTTGCAATACCAAAATTAAGTTATGTAATATGTAGGGGTCCTCCAATAGTGCCACAGAGGGTATTAGCGGAACAGTACCGGGGTTCTCAGACTTGCTCACACCAGACATGTGATAGTTCTCAGGTTATACCGGACTCCCAACCACCCGCGGGTCAGGGTCGAGGAGTCTGGAAACAGTCAGAGCCTTAAAAAGTACAACCTTTACGTCTTAATCAGGACACGGCGGAGGAACAGGACAATGTAGAGATCCCCTCGTCGGTCCCAGATCTGGTTAGGCCACTGAACAATCAGGTACCTGAAACCTGGCAACCAACGCCGGAAATTATAGAACTGCCGGGTGAGCCAGAGGACGCTGATCTGTCCTCGGCTCAACCTAAGAACACTGAAGACGAATCAGAAGAGGGCTCTGAGTCCTCCAGAGGATCCCACATTAAGTGTGTTACTACTGATGAGTTAAATGATATTTTACATAAAGTTATGTGCCAGTATCATATGCCTACTCCCCAAGGTCCTTCCACTAGTACTCCGGCAGCTTCCCCGATTGAGTCTATGGTACGGCCATTAGAACCTACAGGAATTAAACCTCCCCAAACTTCATTGCCTCGCCTTAACGTCAGTCCGGCGACCATCACGGCAAGTGGCACGACAGTGCCCGCCTCCTTGACCACCACTAATGTTCGTGTAATCACGGACATTACTCCTCCCCCTCTCGATAAACTTCCACAGAGGAGAGGCCCTATGCCTCTCCTATATGGGCCAGACTGTTAATGAGTTCTGGCCATAGCACAGAAACCACATATGGCACAAACAACTGTATCGAGGGAGCTTCCGGTCCCTAGTGAATGGACCATTGTGGTTAGCAAGAGCAAGAAACTTAGAGCCAAGGACATAGAAGGGAAATTATTGGATGTTACAATTAAGGCAATACCTAATGTATACAGCTCTGATTTTTTCGTATACTCTGCTTCTCCGGCATTGCCTTCTGCTTCGGTTGCACGACTCTTTGCTGACTGGTCACGATCCGACGGCGTGAATGACATTAAGTCACTCAATTCGCTGACACCGGAACTGGATACAGTTCCGGTGCTCGATCAGATCCATAACCCAGTCCTGCAGTTGGGGCAGGTAGGTGTGGGACCATGGGTTGACTGGGAAATTGAGGCTCAAGACTTTGCGGCCACCATTACCTCCAAATCCTCCCATCAGATTCCTCAGGAGAACCACTCATGGTTCTCTTTACCAATTCATAAGGCTGGAGGGATGTCACCTGCTTTGTTTGACTTCTTAGCGGCCCCCAAACTGTCACTGTATGATTTGCAAGATCCTTTCTGTGCTCCCCCTCCAGCCCACTTAGACAGAGATTTCAAATTGCGTAATAAAGCATATAGACTGTTTTCTCAATTCCTCTTAAGTCGCCAAATTACCCAGTCACTCACGAGGACCATTACAGCCATCTCTGATCAAAATGTGTGGAAGGCCACGGAATTATCCCGGCGGCTTCTATTACAAAACTCAATACAGTCCTTAGGTGATATCAGAATATCAATCATGGAGGCAGTCAGAGCACGCCAGGACTTGAGGGTATACATGGTGAAGAAGTTACCGTAAGACATTGATCGTCGGGTAACACTTTCCCCTGTATTAACTGCCTCTTTACTAACTTAGACACATGGAGAGCAGTGTATAATATGGTAGACAGCTTGAAGCCAAGTACCTCCCAGCCTAAGATGGAGTCCTTCAAGAAACCGTACTCAAAACCAAAAGGTGGAGGTAAGTCTCAGTCTACCAGTGCTAAACAGCCCTTTCAGGAATCCTGGTCCCCTCAACAACCGGGAGGTACTTAGCAAAAGCCAAAACAGGGTAAACCACAAGGCAAGTGGAATAAGAGTAAGTCACAACATAGGCCAAATCAGGGACCGACATCTGCCAAACCTAGTCAGCCGTCTACCTCTGCCCCACCACCACCAAAAAACTAGTCAATCATACTCTCTCTCTCCCGGAGCCAGCCGCAGGCGAGTTGGATTCGAGAGCAGTTCTGCCGGAAAGACCAAGTCAAATGACTGGGTCATTCCAGGCATGTCGCAGGGCCTGGCCCCGGCGAACTTGGGCAAGGACAGTGGTAAGCAAGGGCATCACTTGGCGGTGGCTCCGACGACCTTGTTTACGTCAAACTCGAGAATTCAATCATCTGTCTTTAGATGTGGAGTCACTTGTCCAAGAAATTATCTCCAAGCATGTCATTGTCCCTGTCGATCCAACTTGCCATGTTTTCACCTCCAGACTGTTTCTAGTGCCAAAGAGGGACAGTGTGCAGATGCGACCAGTAGTAGATCTCTCGTGTCTGAACACACACATTCACAATTCACCCTTCAGGATCTTCACACTGAATCAAATCAGGCTCACGCTTCCGCCGCAAGGTTGGATGTGGTCACTAGACCTGAAAGACGCCTATTGGCATGTCCCCATCAACAAGAGGTTCCAAAAATTCCTCGCCCTGAGGCAAGAGACTTACGTCTTTCAGAGAGAGATTGCCCTTCGGTTTGAACCTGGCACCGAGAATTTTCACAAAATTAGTCCGACAGGCCCTAATACCATTGTTAGCTCAGGGAATCAAGGTGTTGTGGTATCTAGACGACTGGCTAGTGGTGGCAGAGTCAGAAAGTTTATGTAATATCCATGTCAACCAAGTGATAATTCATGTACAGACCCTAGGGTTCAAGGTCAACTTGGCAAAGTCGCTCCTTGTTCCCACACGGGAAATTCAGTGGATAGGGCTGGTCTGGGACACAGCCAATCTGACTCTCAGTCAGAGTGTGGACAACCGCAACAGATTTTGCAGGAAGCTGTTTCGGTTTCTCCACAGTTTGAACATGACGAGGAGGACGTGGGAATCCCTGGTCGGTTCTCTCAACTGGATCCAATTAACAGTCAAGTTGGGCCGGTTGAAAGTAAAGAGATTAATCATGGAAGGCAACAAATTTTCCCCACTTTGCCGGTGGGAAAATTATGGACCATTCCTCCATTAATTCACAACTTACTGTCAGTCTGGGCAAAGAAGGAAACATTGCATTCAATAATGACATGGGTTTCTCCTCCACCTACGGTATGGGTAGGCACAGATGGTTCAGGGACAATAGGCTGGGGATATCAGTCAAACCTAGGCCACCAGGGTCAGGGTCTTTGGTCCCAAGACGAGAATTTTCATATCAACAAACAAGAACTTCTAGTCCTACTGTTTTTCCTTCAAACTCACGGCTCTTCATTGCAGGGGAAGTCAATAGCGTTTCGAATGGACAACTTGAATGCAGTGCACTGCATTCAAAAGCATGGGTCAACGAGGTCTCGAAAGTTACTGGAATTGTCAGAACAGATTTTTGCTCTAGTCGAATCGCTGAGCATTCATCTACATGCATCTTACTTCCCGGGCGTAGCGAACGTCTGGGCGGACGCTCTGTCCCGGAGACAGAGCACCTCAGTAGAATGGGCACTCAAGCAAAACATCTTCAACAAGATGATTGCAGAGCCATACCGTCCACAAGTGGATCTCTTTGCATCCGAGAGAAACCACAGACTCCCTCTCTACCTAACCCGCCGGGAAATGACTTCAGCGGGGGGTCCCAATGCATTATTGGAGTACTGGAACAAATGGAGTTCAATATATCTTTTTCCACCTCCAGACGCTTCACTCATGTGTCAAGTAGTTCACAAACTACGGGGTTACCGGGGCTTAGCCTCGATGATCGCACCACTATGGCCGGCTCAGGTGTGGTACCACCAGTTGAAAACGTGGTGCGAGAACCCGGTGTCACTCCCGGTCTCGTCCTTCCACTTGGAGACAATTAGCAACCTAGAGACCTCGCTGATGTTTGCCTTCTGGACATTCAAAATGCCAAATGGCTGACTCAATAAATTATGTAGAAAGTGTTACGAGTAAATTTCTTAATCAGTATACTCTGTCCACCAGGAGACAATACCAATCAAATTGGAAGACGTTCACAACCTGGATAGTGGAAACAGCGCAAACAGACTCCTCAATTGCTTTGGTTTCTAAGTACTTAGACTATTTGTTTGAACAGAAGCGCTTCTCAGTAGTTACACTAAAGAATCACTTGTCTGCCATTAGAAACCCCTTTTACAACCTTAATGGTCTATCCATACCACAGGCGGAGGAGAAATGGTTCATGAGGGCATGTTTCAAACTACGCCCACCACCACGTCAGCTCATGCCTACCTGGTCGTTGAACAAAGCTTTATCATTGCTTCATTCGCGCAAGTATAACCATGCACCAGATTTTGATTCATTACTAAAGAAGGCTGTGTTCCTTATTGCTTTGGCGACAGGAAACAGAGTATCTGAGCTGGCGGCGATGAGCAACGAACCTACAGTAACTGCCTCAGGTTTGGGAGACTGAATGAACACTTACACATTGCTCCGTCTCCCACATTCATTGCTTAGAATGAACATTGTGATCATGTATTTTCAGAATTTACAGTCCCGGCACTTAACCCAGCAAGTGCAGATCTCATCATAAGAGTTTTACCGGTGCGCTGTGGAACTGCTCATATAATCCAAGGCCTAAAAAAAAACCATTTAAATCAGCCCCGTATTTTTTTTTTTTTTTTTTTTTTTATTGCCCCTTGGCCATGCCAAATATCACTCCTCCACACCCCCTCCTTCCACCGTTCCTCCCCCCCCCCCCCCCTTCAATTATCACCTATTCTCCCTGTTATTCCCTTATTCTTAGGTATATTTTCGTGCTAACATTAGCGAGTTGCTAGCAGGGCGTGGTCATCTGTGTTACCAAGCGTGGGAAAGAGCGAGAGAGAGACTACCTCGCAAAAGTGTCTCTCCAGCCGTCACGCTGGCAGGCTGCCTCAGCCATAAGTTATGTAACTCCCGGCCTCTATCGCCAATTTTGACCATCCAAACGCTGTTTCCACTTATTTTATTGTTGTAACAGGTTAATACCTTTATAATCAACGTAAAATAGGCGCATATGGATAAGTATTAATGATATTTATGGTACGATGACGATTTGAGTTTAGGAAACAGTGTAAATACCTCCGCACAGGGAGGGGTGGCCAATACCCCACCTACGCAGCGGAGAGGTTAAACGCGGACATACGCATCACATGTTGTGCCCAGTACAAGCTTTACTTAAGTTTATGAGGGTGGCACAACCTCGTCAACCAGGCTTCCTAGGGGTCAACCAAACAGGTACTCGCATCACAGAAGGAAACTGGCTTCTTTACTCGTAGACGTAATTAGGGAAAGTCATCGCGGCGTAGTGGGCAGAGCCCAGGATATCAGAAAGTGGGCCGTCTCCCTTAGATTTTTGCAAAATTATTCATTTGATGACATTGCTAACACTAAGTTGTGGGCTTCCAATCATACTTTCTTGACGCGATACCTGTCGGTGGCTCTGGATAAACCAAAGCTGACCTGTGTGGCTTTGCGGCAGCTGGTCTAGTAGTCCATAAGCTATTACTATTTAAGTTTTAATCTTAAGCGGTGAAAAAGAAGGGGGGGGGGGGGCGTGCTAGAAACCCCAAAGACCCCTAGAACCCCTCCGCCGGTTATTGTGATAAGATCACGAGCTGTGATACTTAATAAGTCGAGCTGGTTCTACAGCTCAAAATATTTTACTTTTACTTTTGAAGATATCTATCATAGTTACAACTATATAGTATAACAAAGTGTACAAACCTATATGAAATGTACACATAATTTAAGGCCAGAGATATAATCCAAAGATTTATGGGTCTGTATCAGTTGAATGGTATGTATGAATGGCGTGTATGCCCCGACAGAGGATATACTTGAAAGAAAGAAAGAGGAGTTCTGGATGAATGTGGAGGCGTGCCTGGAGAAGTTTGACAAGAACGAAAGAATATTTCTGGTTGGGGATATGAATGGTAAGGTGGGTGATAGGAAAGTTGAGGGAGTGGTGGGAGGGTGGGGGGTACCATCAGAGGTGAATGGGAATGGTAGTGCACTTGTGGACGTATGTGTGGGGAGGAGGCTGTGGATAGCCAACACCTTCTTCCGACACAGAATGATCCACAAGTACACGTGGAAACGGATGTTGACGATGAAGGATAAGACAGTGGTGGAACGAAAGTCATTGATTGATTATGTATGTGTGGATGAACGAATGAAGAAATCTGTGATGGATGCTAGGGTGTATTGGGGTATTGGAGGGGGTCTGTCTGATCATTATGTAGTGGTAGCTAAGGTTAGGATACAAAAGAAGTGGGTGAGGAGAGCGGGAGGGAGGCGAGAGGAGGGTGGAATGGTGAGGAGGGTGGAGAGGTTGCAGGAGGAGGAAGTCAGGGAGGAGTACAGGAGAGCAGTGGAAAGACGACTAGGTGGGTTCGACCTGGAAGTTATGGAGGAAGTGGAGGAGATGAGCAAGGTGTTTAAGGATGAGATCTGTGCAGCATGTGAGGAGGTGTGTGGAGTGAGGAGAAGAGGGAGGGGAGTGAAAGGTACAGCATGGTGGACAGAAGAGGTAAGAATAGCTGTGGAAGAAAAGAAGAAAGCATATATAGAGTGGTTGGGTAGTAGAGGGAATGAAGATTCCGAGAGACAGAAACGAGCGAGGTACGTGGAGAGTAAGAGGGTGGTGAAGATAGCAGTGAAGGAAAGTAAGAGAAGAGTAGATGAGGAATTTGGAAGGAATCTGAGTGTAAAATGGAGGGAGAGTAAGAAACTGTTCTGGAAAGAAGTCAAGAAAGTTAGGGAAGGTAGCAAGGGAAACAGTAAGGGTGTGAAAGATAAGAATGGGATAATGCTAGCCGAGAAGAAAGAGAGAGTCGAAAGATGGAGGGAGTACTTCAGTGAGTTGCTAAATGAAAGGAATGAAGAGCCAGCAAACATAGCTGGATATGGTATGGGAGGGAGAAGAAGAGAAGTAGTGGAGGAGGAGGTGGGGATCAGGAGGTCAGAAGTGTGGGAAGCCATGAAAAGAGTGAAGTTGGGGAAAGCACCAGGAACAGATGGAGTGTGTGGGGAAATGTTGAGGTATGGTGGTGAGATAGTGATAGAATGGGTATGGAAAATGTGCAAACTAGCATGGGAGAAGGGGAGTGCACCCGATGACTGGAAGACTGGCATAATAGTCCCCCTATATAAGGGCAAAGGGGAAAGAGGAGTGTGTGGTAACCACCGAGGAATATGTCTTCTAAGCGTAGTAGGGAAGGTATACAGTAGGGTAGTGATTGAGAGAGTGAGAGTGAGAACGGAGAAATGGATAGGCGACGAGCAGGGAGGTTTTAGGAAGGGAAGAGGATGTGTAGATCAGATTTTTACCCTGAATTGTGTTGTGGAGAAGTATCTGGAGAAGAAACAAAAGGTGTATGTTGCCTTTATGGACTTGGAGAAGGCCTATGACAGAGTGGATAGAGAAGGTTTGTGGAAAGTACTTAGAATATACGGAGTAGAGGGCAAGTTGCTGAAAGCAGTGAAGAGCATGTATGAGGGTGCAAAGGCGGCAGTACGTGTGGAGAGTGAGCAGAGCGAGTTCTTTGACCTGAATGTTGGTTTGAAACAGGGGTGTGTGATGTCCCCGTGGTTGTTTACTGTATATATGGATAGAGTCATGAAAGAAATACTATCAAGAGCAGTGGATGTTGGTGTATCGCTGAAAAGGGAGGGAATTGAGTGGAAGCTACCTATACTGCTGTTTGCGGATGATACAGTTCTGATGAGTGATAATGAATGGGAGTTGCAGGGTCTGGTAAATGAGTTTGGAACAGTGTGCGAAAAACGGAATTTGAAGGTAAATACGGGGAAGAGCAAGGTTATGGTCTTCGAAAGGGGTGAAGTCACAGAGTGTGAGGTGAAGCTGAACGGTCAGGCTATGGAGATCGTCAACTCTTTTAAGTATCTGGGCAGTGTGTTGAGTAAAGATGGGACTATGGATGAAGAGGTGCGGGAGAGGGTACAACAGGGGAAGAGGGTTGTAGGAACGCTAAAAGCAGTAACAAGAAATAGGGTGGTCAGTATGGAAGTGAAGAAGTCCTTGCATGACAGTGTGGTAATCCCGACACTGACTTACGGAAGCGAAGCATGGACGTTGGTTGAGAGACTCAGACCAAGAGTGAGAGCAGTGGAAATGAATTACTTAAGGAGTGCGTGCGGAGTTACATGGAGGGATAGACAGACTAATGAGGAAGTAAGAAGGAGGTGTGGTGTGGAGGTAGATGTGCTGGAAAGTGTGAAAAGGAACAACTTGAGATGGTTCGGCCATATGGAACGTATGGAAAGCGAGAGAATGACTAAGAGGGTGTACGAGAGCGAGGTGGAGGGACAGAGGGGGAGAGGTAGACCGAATATGAGGTGGAAGGATGGAGTGAGGAAGTACATGAACGAAGGCGGTGCTGGTTGGGGGGAGGGGCGTCGACTGACTGGGGACAGAGGTGCATGGGGGCGGTTCGTTCGTGGCCACCCCTTCGGGGATCACGGCGTCAGGCAATAGATAGATAGATAGATCAGTTGAATGGGAGTCCAAGTACAGTATGTCCCCAGACAACAATATGAGGGATGTCAAGGTGTAGATCAGGTCACTAATTGTACCTAGTTGGTCAAGTGTAAGCAGATCTCCTTCGAAGTAATGCACTGCTTTCTTTTTCTACTTTTATAATGAATTGTATGTAAACAATAAACACTTAAATTGTTATACGGATCTTTGTCTCTACCTATGGTATTTTGTTAGTGGTTTTGATATTGTCACGAATGTCCCCCTCCAGTCTTAAGATATCAGGCATATCGTCAATTATGGAGGGGTCACTAATAAATTATAGGTTTGAGTCCCGGAGGGAAGAATGAAAACCTAATATCATTGACGATGTAGGGCCCTCCCTTCCATCCCCTTCCAATTCGCTTGATGTCTTGAGGTTAGTCTTAATATGTCAGTGAAGAAAGAATGGCGGCTCATAGAGCAGCGTCAGGGAGATCCACCTAAGAAATCCACGAGAATGGAAAGCCTTAGTATAACAAGTTTCAAGTAATTTTTTATTTTTTACGAAGGTTTTTTCGTAGTGAGTACCCGATCATAAGACGATTCCATAAGAGAATTAGCGTTACACTTATGAAGCTGTACTCCGTTCTTCCCGCAGCGGTCGATTCAAACTGGTCACCCGCAGGTGCTTGAATGGAGGCTATTATACTAATAGGCATATCGTCAATGAATACGGGGCCCCTACTAAATATTAGGTTTTCATTCTTCCCTCCGGGTCTCAAACCTATATTTAATGGTTGGGAATACTTCAGTAGATTATGGAGCGTTAGCTAAAGTAGTTATTTTCTTTAATTTCCGAATATTAGCACGATTATGGATTTTTTATATATTTAACACTTGATGGGACTCTGTTTATTTTATTCTCGAACTTGGATTTTTGGCAGAGTCACTTGGGGAACTCTGTTTATTTTGCGAGCACTTGGCAGGTTACGCTTAGACACTTTCTCTCTTTTCTGGTCATCGACTTAGACGTCTTTTCTATCTTCTTTCCCACGATGATTCTGGTGTTTGCTGGCTGTCGTCGTCTTCCCCTCCGTGGCCGTCCAGGTTGGCCAGCTGTGTGAAGATAGTTACAGATGGGTTGATGGGCTTGGGGTCTTAAGTATGGCTCCGTAACATATAGAAATTATTTGGCAATTACAGTTGGGCACCATACCGGACTAACGCGAGTATTTCAGAGATTTGGAGAAATACTCGACTATCCTGACCTGTATATCAACCGTTGATGAAGTCCTATTAAGGTATTCTTGAAATAGGGTCTTGAATATCGTGCCTCAGTAAGAACGTATATGGCACGAAATCGGACTAACGCAGTAAGTTTGTACAAGTACTCTTACTGACTGTCCTGACCATTTTAAGAGGTTTGGGGGACCCAGGGCAGTGTTTAAACCTTTCAGTTACACAGTCTAATGGGAGGCCACAGACTCAGTGCACCAAGGACTTGTATCTGCAGAGTCTCCTTGAGGGTATCTCGCCAAGCCCTTTCTCTCACAGCAGTCTCAGATGTTTCGAGACTACCTGTGAAAAGTGGTAGTGTTCAATTTCAATAGTAATAACTAGAGAGGTCGGGGTGTCGGAGTCTCTCAATTCTTACTAGAGAAAGCGAAACCTAGCAGAAAAGACAATGTTAAATACTGGGTGGCCAGTAGTAACAAAGTTCCTCTGGAAGGACACTGTCACAGGGTTCACTTCCATGAGTAATAATAGAGAGGTCGATGGTGCCGGAGTCTCTCCACTTTTACTAGGGGAAGTGGGACCTAACAAAAGGGACAATATTTGTTACTGGGGTGCCAGTAGTAACAAAGTTTCTAGAGCAGGACTTAGCACTTTTAACTCTAGAGAATATTGAGGACGGGGTGCCGTTCTCCTCAACTTCTTTTAGAGAGGGTGCTTGTGGACTAACTTTAACTAGGAGGAAGGGGCGGGGAGCCGTAGATCCTTCTTCCTAAGTTACCAGTAACAGTAGCTATGTTAATCACTGGGGTGCCAGTGGTAACACAGTTTCCTGTAACAGGCCACAGTTTCGGTAACTGAAGAATAATAATGAAGCTCCGGGAGTCCGTTCACTTCACTACTATAATTTAGTAGACACCGCCTATCAAGAGTCTCTATGTTAGCTGACGGGGTGCCACAACTAACAAAGATCCCTAAAATAGGATTTTTATCTCACAGACAGTATATTGAACTTTCGGTGTGCCGTAGGTCCAACTGAATGGAGGTTTAATTTTAAGACTTCTAAAGGTGGGAGGCCAGTACTCAAGAAGCCTTAAAATTGCTTAACTCTCCTAAATTATCCTGACCTGGTATTGAGGATTACTGCGAGGGGTCCTTCCTAACCTACAGGATGGTAAGGGCATGACAAGGTATCCCTAGAGAGGTCTGTAGAACCTTCTGGTTCTGGTGGTCAAGATATTTTCTTTATAATCAATTTACTAAGTGATGGGGTGATGCTTATCTCAAAATACATCTTAACTGTAAAGGTACTTCATCAAGGGTTAAGTAAATAATTATATTATATATCAGTAAGCTCAATAAAGCCTTGGAAAACACTAACTTTGTTCAAGGAAAAGTGTTCCTTAAATCTTACCTTGAGCGGAATGTTTGGTGTCGTGTGCACAACAAAATAAGAAATGCAAGATGCGCATCGAAGTATTTTATAGGTCATACTCCTTCATGGGGGTCTATAATGTGGATCTATTGATGTATCAATGCTAGTAGGATTTATGCAGACAATGACTCATAAAACATATCATTGTAAGTTATCTATTAATATAGTATTCAGATAGGCATCCTTCTCAGAACGTGTTGGTATTCCTGATGAGCTAGCGCGTGAGCCGCCTGCTTCCGGTGCGTGTTGGGGAACACCAGCGCCACTTCGGCGTGGTGTTTACTTTGGTACTATCTGAGATGCATATAAACTTATGAGAAAACAAGAGCATGTGGTTTGTATAATTAGAAGAGATGATCAGAGGATAAAAAGAAGGCATATACAGTATATATGTGTGTAGGAAACGATGTCCCAAAGATCTATTGAGGTGTTACTTCATAATAATATTGCATAATCAGGTTTTAACAAACATCATAACATTTTCATTTCATACTGGTTGATTATATTCTTAATATTTATAATACATCTTATTATTAATCATACATGGCACATATCCTTATTCCCTACATATGGTACATAGATTATAGAGAGTAGGACAAAAGGAAAACATAAATTATATTGTATCTTAGGTTCTCTTCAAAAGGGTTGACGGAACAGTATTATCTTTCTCGGGGATGTTGTGGGGCGAATCGTGTTGTCCGGCGTGGGTGGATATTCCTTCTTCTGGGTGTCCTTCTTTAGCATAGCGATTCGTCTATTCCTGAGCTTCGCTACTGCTGTAAATCCCTGTGGTGTTGTGGTGGATGCTGGTGTCTCCGTCTTTGTCCTTTCCTTCTTCGGTTCTTCTTGTTCCTTTCTCTTGCTTGGTCTTCCTTCTTCTTCCACTACTTCGGTCTCTTCTGTTTGGGGGTCTCTCCTTTTCCGGGTTATTTTAGTTACCATCAGGGGTGTTGATAAACCTTTAGTTTAATTACTTCAACCTCTGCAATTGTCTTTGAGCGAGCTGTGGGCTGAACACTTATTTTGGAAGAGGTAATTATGAGATTAAGAGAATTATATTTATTTTATTTCATAAATTTTATTTTTGTAACCGTTATTCCCACATAACGATTTTGATAAGTTATTTTACCTTTATCTTGTATCGTCCCAGATTTGGTTTGCTTAGTTTGCAAGTTTTACTGTTAATGAATACTAAACGTCAACCCGCGGACCTGCAAGGGTTAAAGGGCATAGCTCATTCAATATCCCTTTCCATATGATCACTGTCTAAAGCATGATTGATACAGTTGTCTTGGTTTACCATAAATTTTGATCTAAAATAGTAAACAAATCCATGTAAGATATTTTTGAGAAAAGTCCACCCGGAAATAGGTGTGGATATTTACACCTAATTTGCTCTAGACCCATCTGAGTTACAAAGAGGTCAGGGATCAAGATTTTGTCAAAGTTCGTTGGCGTTACCTATAATTACTAGGTTAAATTGCCCAGGTTTGACATCTACCAATAACATTTTGACAGTGCGGGCTCGATCCACCAACCCTTTGATCACCAGCCGACGCTCTACTGACTATGCCATGGCTGCAATTTATTCTGACTGTCATTAGACAATTCTAATAAGGTTAACCCCTTCAGCACCATGATGCCTTTTTATCTTTGATTCTGGCTTAAAGTAGATATTTGTATGCAGTTTAAGAAGGACCTGTGTTACCAAGTGAGTTTATTGAGATCGTAATTACCCATTTGAGTCCTAGAGGTAGATTACAAACTAAATAAAATTGTCTAATGGTAACCAGAATTAGATGAAAATTACATAATGGTGGTGAATGGGGTTAATGGATTTTCTGTGGACCCCCTTCTCCCTCATGTTTAGCCCCATTAGTGTTGAGATTTGAAGATGGTCTCCCCATTATTTTGCTGTTTATATGACCTTTCAAGCCATTTCTTTTATTTTTTCAAGCGAGCCCGCAATTTAGGTGAAATCGCCACAATATCTTACCAAAAAATGTACAAATGTATCTCGAAGGGGGGTCCTGGGATCTTGGCAATCTTAAGAACTTTCGCCCTGGTGATTTTACTCAGAATTGGCATAGAAGTTGATTTAGCTTAGGGAAACTGTTGGAGGTAGATTTATTTAGTTCATGAGGGCTGGTCCTATCCAGAGTGAAATTTGGCATCCTCTACCCAACCTTAGCTGTTTCTGTCTGTCTCTTTTACTGTCCTACTTTTCCTTCTGGGAGTGGGAGGCTAGGAATCCTCTTCCCCTTGTTGTTGTTGTTATTGCTGTTCCCCAGGCTATCTGGCCGAGCAGCCCCAAGGTCCCTAGCAAGGCCTAGGCCCTAACCGAGCACCCCCACAAAACCCTCCCTGCCTTGTTTAATTCACCTACTAGATGAGACAGAGAAAGGGGTGAGGGAACGCCTGAAACTCACAAGTGTTTTTTTGAGATATGGGATATGAAATTAATTCCAGTTGTTTCCAGAGTTGAACGCAACATGGGGAAGCGGTACCACACTCGTCTCTTACATGGAAGGACCAGAGTTCAATCCCACACAGGAACACTGTTGATTGATTGACGTAGAACTTCTACACACACTTAACGGCATTGGCGGAGGTAAAATCGTCTAACAGTACCGTTAATTGTTTATTGTGGGCATATTTAGAGGGTTTTATTAAGCTGTGTTTTTTTATGGGTCTGTTTCTCTCTCATGTTTCACCCCATTCATTGTGAGATTTTAAGACAATTTCCCCAGTAGATTGGCAATTAACCTCCATTGACGTCTTTTTAACTTTACTCTGGCTTGTATTAGATAATTTTATTCAGTTTAAAAATAGGCTCCAGCAATTAACTCAATGACTGCGGGCATACTATATAAAAAATACATACATCACTGCGGAACTTGTTATATTACAAGTGCCGCAGATCATGAGAGGCAGGCAAGCGAGTCTAAGCCGAGCGTGATCCTTCCATCCATCTCCCACCGTATCCCGGCGTATACTGAGGTTGCCATCAGACATCTCCAGCTTCCCTACAGAGTCTAAGCCGAGCGTGATCCTTCCATCCATCTCCCACCGTATCCCGGCGTATACTCAGGTTGCCATCAGACATCTCCAGCTTCCCTACAGAGTCTAAGCCGAGCGTGATCCTTCCATCCATCTCCCGCCGTGTCTCGGCATATACTGAGGTTGCTGTCAGACATCTCCAGCTTCCTTACAGAGCCTAAGCCGAGCGTGATCCTTCCATCCATCTCCCGCCGTGTCTTGGCATATACTAAGGTTGCTGTCAGACATCTCCAGCTTCCCGACAGATTTGGGGATAGCCAAAGCTGCTCAAATCCGCAAATTTTCCCCGATTTAACCCTACCATTGCAATATCGTTGCACGATAACCAGTGATCGTACAGACATGATTTAGGTGCCCTTGGACAGGTCTATTCCTCTACTTTCAGGGATATATCATTGATATATATTCTAGCTCTTGTTTATACATGACAATGTGCAGGAGATGAAGGTCACTTTTAGTCCATAACCCCCGTTATGGTATAGTGGTGACCAAGCAATTGTCATATGACGACAAGTGCTGCAGTAATTGTGTTAACAAGCTTCAAACTATCTCACTTAACCCTTTTTACTACCACAGATCCTTCTGTGGTGGATGGGACTCGTTAGCCTTGGTCGGCAACTCATCTAGGGGAGACAACCTTAGACAAATCCGAGTGGATGGGACTCGTCAGCCTTGGTTGGCAACCTGTCTAGGGGAGTAAACCTGATACAAATCCGTACTGCTTACCTAAGGGTAAGGCAGGATAGTGGATTGATTAGCCGAACACCACTGTAGAAAAATAGTGCTAAAAAGATACACAGAGGGCCTCGGAGTCGGACGGATCCTAAATTGAGTGGTCAATCCTATAAGTCCTTCACTAAACTGGCCCTGGTTGTCCCTCTCACAGGGAATAGGTCCGCTTGGGGGCATTCTGTGTATGGCCACCCTCGTAAGGAGAGTAAGGCGTCCGGCAATAGATAGACAGACAGATAGATCCTTCTTAAGCAGGGATCCCACTGTGCAACTCGTCGATTGCGAATGAGCTGCGACAGCTTTTTTTTTTCTATGTCCAAAAGTCGCCGTTTTCGGCGCCAAATCAATGTGATTTTGTAAGCAAATAAAGCGAAGAACGCAATAGCCGTGGGACAGTTATGCGAGTATCGTGCATAACATCGAATGTGAGGCGACAATAGAGAAAGTCTGAAGACAAATTGACAGCGATAAGAACGAATTATTCGAAAGGCTTTTTTGACAATTGCTATACCACTGCAATAATGGTGCGCATGAAAGACTACTGGTGTAATTAGACTGAGAATGTTATGCGAACATGTCGAATGATGGACGATTGTCGCACATACGTTCCCCTGTTAAAAAGGTACACATATGGAACACACACAGGTTAACATACGGGAATGTAAACAGGTAAGCACATATGAACACTCGCACTGTACTCCAATGTTTATATATATATATATATATATATATATATATATATATATATATATATATATATATCGTCACCGCATAGTAGCAGAAATAGCAGAGAGGAGAGAGAGAGGGAGGCGACCCACCTTAATCTACCCCGATAGCTGCGATGTCGAGTAACGCAAAACAACGAGCCTGGGAACCTCCACCCACGTACACACGTGGACCATAGGCCTGGGAAGATCTATGCTTCCCACGACAGGAGACCTCTATCAGACATTTCGTGTGACTCTGTTATAAGTCTAGTGTGACTCCATTTCCTTGCCGAAAGTTAGGCCTTAGGGAAGAGATGTGTGTAGGGAGGGAAGAGTCGAGAGTTAGTACCTGTTGGAGCACCCGAAGAGACAGAGGTGTGGTGGAAGTGCTCCCCTTCACGCTGGTCTGGGTGTACCCCTGGACATGCGTGACGTGTTGTCTGCGGGCTTGTGTGTTAAGACAAGTAGGTAGTGTACTGTTTTGTCCTTTGAAGGGGAGATGAGACAGCAGTGGTGCATCATTGTGTGTGTGTAACGAGCCCTAGTGTTGTGAGGAGCTCTGAGTTTTATTGTGTGTTGTGTATTGTGTAACGAACACTGATTAGTGTTCTTGAGTGTACACGTTGTCCAAGCGTGTTATCTGGTGATATTATATGGTATCATATATCGGTCTGTAATTGAGTGTGATTCTTTTTACTGTTCAGTGAGCTAAGTGTTGGTTAACCGTTGTCTTCAAATGTTCTTTTTGTGTAGTGTTCATTCCTTGTAACGAGTGCATTTACTCGAAGCCTTCACTCTGCGCTTAGCCAACTATTATTCTTTGCCTTGATTGACTGAATTATCATGCTTATCAACCTGTTCGTTTTCCCTAGTTAATAGTAATTATAATTAATACGAAAATTAAAAGTTTAATATCATCCTTCTTCATTATTCGTGATTATATTTGACATTAACCCTTTCGGCCTTCTGATCGCAACAGCATGCTATCGTTGCCCTTGCTTGAATTTTAATCTCTTGGGTTCAGCATTGTAGGGCCGTAACAAGAATTTGGCGACCTTGCTTAGGATTTAGCGAACTTTGTACCTACACTAGGGACTTGTCTTTTTGTTCACGACTGTTCACCGGGAATCGAACTTAAGCATTTTTAAAATCTGTGTATTTTTGTTTTTCACTCGAATCACACTCAGACGATTTGTTGGTGTACTGTAATGCTACTCATCTCTCGTTTCTGGTACATGACTTCGATTTGTTTTTGCTTTAATCGGATCAATTAAACCAGACCAAGATGTTTCTTATGAGCGATGAGGACGTAGAAGGGTTTCTTCGCTCAGATCCCACTTATGAAAATGTCTCTAGTCTGTATAAGCAGGAGCTTAAATTGGTGGCAGACAAGTTGGAGATTGATAACGCAATCTCTGACACTAAGGCGGAGTTATTGGAGTGAGTGTTAGAGAGATTGGGACTAGTTTCCACCACCGGGGACGGGTTAGTTGCAGATGGGGTGCAGATTGTGACAGACACACAACAATCACAGTCGGTACAGAACACAAACGACCAGATGGAGTTGCTCAGAATGCAACTGGAGTTAGCCAAACAACGGACAGAACAGGTGAGACTTCAAATAGAACAGGAAACACAACAGACAGAACGGGCCAAACAACAGACAGAACAGGCGAGACTTCAAATAGAACAGGCGAGGCTGAAACTGGAGGAGAGGAAACTCGAGTGTGATAACGGGGCGAGTAACGGGACTGGTGAGACACGGCACGTGCCAGGGGGTGGCAAGGTGTTTGATGTCACTAAGCACGTTCACATGGTGCCGACGTTTAACAAGGCAGATCCAACTGGGTATTTTTTGGCTTTTGAGAAAGCTGCGAGTAACATGGACTGGCCTGGGGATAAATGGGCTCTCTTGTTGCAAAGTGGGTTAAATGGAAAGGCTCTTGCCGCCTACACTGCTCTTACCGTGTCTCAAAGTGGCGATTATGAGACTGTAAAAAGGACCATTCTACGTGCCTACGAATTAGTGCCTGAAGCTTACCGTTTGCTGTTTAGGAATCACTATAAAGCTGGTCATTTGACGCATGTGGAGTTCATGTATGAAAATAAAAAGGAACTAAACAGGTGGCTGCATTCTCGGGATATTCAAGGTAACTATGAGAAAATGTTTGAGCTCTTTCTTTTGGAGGATTTCTGTAGAACAATACACAGAGACGTAGCTTCACATATCCTAGAGAAAGGTACCCTGAATCCCGAGAAGGCTGCCACACTCGCTGATGAATATGTCCTAACACGCAAGGTAGGTCCGGACAGTAGAGCGGGCGGCGGTAGAGGAAGCGATTACTACCACCACCCTGAGTCACCAAGGTCACCGACCATTGACAGTGTTACCATCCAGGCGCCAAAAAATCCACCTCAAAGGTGGAATGAAAAGCCATGGCAGTCCCCTGCTTCTCCTACCGCTGGCGGAAGTAAGTGGGAAGAGAGGAGGGAGGTGGCATGTTCCTACTGTGATAAAGCTGGTCACGTGGAACGTGATTGTTTCCTTAAACAAAGGCGCAAGGGCATGGGGCATGGGGCCTCTGGCGGATAACAGTAAAGCTGAGTACATGAGAGACTTAAAATCCGTAGCTCTGATGTCCATCCTGGGAAAAGTCTGTGTGAATGAGGAAGAGGAGGAGAAGGAGAGGAGAAAGAGAGATGATGCATTTGCTGCCTTTGTGTCGTGCGGATCTGTTCGTAAGGATGATGAAGTTAAGCCTGTGAAAATCTTGAGAGACAGGTGCTGCACAAACGCTCATGAGGACGAAGGTGATGGAGAAGTTTGTGCACGAGGGCAAAAGCATCCTCATTCATGGTGTGGGGGGCAATATGTATGTGCCTCTCGTGACTGTTGAGCTGAGAAGTGAGCTTGTGAATGGTATGGTAACGGTGGGACTGATAAATGAATTGCCAGTGCTTGGAATTGACCTTGTGTTAGGAAATGATTTGGCGGGGAGGAAGGTGAATAATTCTCCCATAATTGTTTCCAGGCCTACTGATTATGCTGCAACGCGAGAGCTGGAGAAGGAGATGCCTGATTTATTCCCTGCTTGTGCTGTAACCCGGCCCATGTCTCATAAAAATAATGGGATGAATGTGGCAATGGCGAAAAAGAGTGGTGTGCAAGGTGTGCTGGATGGCCCTAACGAGGTGGGATTGTAGAAATTGTTCTCGCCAGTAAAGTGTGATGTCCCAGGTGTGCTAGATGGCCCTAATGAATGGGGGCTAGGGAAATTGTTCTCGCTAGCAAAGAGTGATGTTGCAAGGGTGCAAAGTGTGTTTGAGGGCCCTGATGAGGTGGGGCTAGATGAATTATTCTCGCTAAATGATGGTGTCAGAGAGAATGATGGTGTCTCAGGTGAAAAGTATCTGCCCGATGTGGGCCCATTTACTAATCACAAGGAGATAGAGCAGCTGAGAGTGAAGGAGGCTGCAGGAAATGATTCAATGTATGGTGTAATCAATGAATTGCCTATGCACAAAAATGATCCTCTTAACGCGGGAACTGCTGGAAGACTCTTAAGAGTTCCCCCGGAGGACTGCGGGAAGACTCTTAAGAGTCAGGGGAAAAAAAAATCAATTTAAAACACCGAAAAAAAAAAAAAAAAAAAAAAAAAATTGCCCCTGGGCCATGCCAAATATCACTCCTCTACCTCCCCTCCTTCCCCACTTTCCTCCCCTCCTTCAGTTATCATCTATTTTCCCTGTTATTCCATTATTCTGTGGTATATTTTCGTGCTAACATTAGCGAGTTGCAAGCAGGGCATGTCATCACTGTTAGCAAGCGAGTGCAAGAGAGAGAGAGAGAGTATCGATCGACAGTGTCTCTCCAGACTTGGGGAAAAGTGGCGGGAAAGGAGGTTGCCTCAGCCATACATTATGTAACTCCCGGCCTGTATCGCCGATCTTGACCATCCAAACGCTGTTTCCACTTGTTTTATTGTTGTAACAGGTTAATACCTTTATAATCAACCTATAATAGGTGCATATGGAGAAGTATTAATGCTATTTATGGTAAAATAAATATTTTAGTGATGGAAACAGCTCAAATACGTGCACACAGGCAGAGGTGTCTCATACCCCCCATGCGCACTTCAGAGGTTAATGGTATAGCAGAGGAAATGTTGGAGAGTGTGCCCCAGAATGCCTCAAGCCGGACAATGGAGATGGAATACGTGGGCGTGGCGGATGTGGAGCCTGTCAAGCTGCAGCCGTGCCGAGTCAACCCTGAGAGAGCCAAGATGACGCGCCAGGAGGTCGACGACGAGTTGCAATGAGACATCAGAGAGCCACGCCAGAGTGAATGCTCCTCCACTGTCACTCTCATAGATAAGCCAGGTGGGTCAGCAGGGTTTTGCATTGATGTTAAGAAAGTCAATGAGATCACCAAGAGTGACAATTACCATTTGCCTAGAATTAAGGAATGCATTGGGCATGTGGGGTGTGTCAAGTTCAAACTGGTTGTGGATGTAAGTGATTTGGGGGCAGGTGCAGTCTTGTTGCTAGGTGATGATCATAAAGTAAAACATCCTGTGTCTGGTGACAGCAAGAGTATTAACTTTGTTCATAATACTTGCGAGGTGAAGTTTGTTCTTGCCGGAATACCACCTCAAAATCATAATATTCCAGGGAAATGTAATGTCATTGCTGACCACCTGTCCCGCATATAAAAAATGTTTGTGAATGCTTAAATTTGTCGCCACAAATATATTTTAAAGGGGGAGGGTGTCACCGCATGGTAGCAGAAGTAGCAGAGAGGAGAGAGAGAGGGAGGCGACCCACCTTAATCTACCCCGATAGCTGCGGTGTCGAGTAACGCAAAACAACGAGCCTGGGAACCTCCACCCACGTACACACGTGGACCATAGGCCTGGGAAGATCTATGCTTCCCACGACAGGAGACCTCTATCAGACATTTTGTGTGACTCTGTTATAAGTCTAGTGTGACTCCATTTCCTTGCCGAAAGTTAGGGCTTAGGGAAGAGATGTGTGTAGGGAGGGAAGAGTCGAGAGTTAGTACCTGTTGGAGCGCTCGAAGAGGCAGAGGTGTGGAGGAAGTGCTCCCCTTCACGCTGGTCTGGGTGTACCCCTGGACATGTGTGACGTGTTGTCTGCAGGCTTGTGTGTTAAGACAAGTAAGTAGTGTACTGTTTTGTCCTTTGAAGGGGAGACGAAACAGCAGTGGTGCATCATTGTGTGTGTGTAACGAGCCCTAGTGTTGTGAGGAGCTCTGAGTTTTATTGTGTGTTGTGTATTGTGTAACGAACACTGATTAGTGTTCTTGAGTGTACACGTCCGAGCGTGTTATCTGGTGATATAATATGGTATCATATATCGGTCTGTAATTGAGTGTGATTCAGTTTACTGTTCTGTGAGCTAAGTTTTGATTAACCGTTGTCTTCAAATGTTCTTTTTGTGTAGTGTTCATTCCTTGTAACGAGTGCATTTACTCGAAGCCTTCACTCTGCGCTTAGCCAACTATTATTCTTTGCCTTGATTGACTGAATTATCATGCTTATCAACCTGTTCGTTTTCCCTAGTTATCCTAAGAAGTGCGCATGGGGGTAATTAGAAACGTCACCCTGTGCTGACGTATTTGAGGTGTTTCCATCACTAAAATATTAATTTTACCATAAATCGCATTAACCCATAAATGTCGGGGCGCAACATAAGTCGAGTATAATAAATCTGGACTATCTGGCGGCGCTCGACATAAGTCGTGTGGCAATTTCAGCACGTAATGTTGCTGAGAGAGAGAGACAAGTGGTGGCAGGAGAGTAGCGAGCGTATGACTGCTCCAGACCACCGCGGCGAACCTACTGACACGAATCCCACCTCCTCCCTCCCTCTCTCACTCGCTATATACGGAATTGTATGGGAAAAGTGCCGAATTACAGGCTTTTTGCACTCGCGTTGCACGGTTGTTGCAAGAAAACTAGTCATCATAAAAGGATCGTTATGGTGTCATTGGAAAGCTCTGTTCATGCCCTTTCAGGGATAGATACTTGTTTTACGCTCTGGGTCTTATTTAGGCATGACAATGATCACATAAACAGCCCTATTTTGGCTAAAAACACCCCGCTGGGCGGTACATATAAATAAACCGCCTAGGCTGCTCGTAAGGTGTTAATACTTATCCATACGCGCCTATTATGGGTTGATTATAAAGGTATTAACCTGAAACAACAATAAAATGAGTGAAAACAGCGTTTGGATGGTCAAAATCGGAGATATAGGCCGCGAGTTATAGAATGTGTGGGTGAGGCAACCTGCTTTCCCGCCAATTTCCCCCAAGGCCACTGAGACACAGTCGATTGATACTCTCTCTCTCTCTCTTGCACTCGCTTTCTATCAGTGATGACAACGCCCTGCTTGCAACTCGCTAATGTTAGCACGAAAATATACCTCAAAATAAGGGAATAACAGGGAAAATAGGTGATAACTGAGGGAGGGGAGGAAAGTGGGGAAGGAGGGGAGGTAGAGGACTGAGATTTTGCATGGCCCAGGGGCCAAACATTTTTTTTTTTTTTTTTTTTTTTCGATGTTTTAAGTTGATTTTTTTTTTCTCTGACTCTTAACCCGTGGAGCCCCGGCTAGTTTTGTAATGTTTGCGCACCAGAACCCGGCCGGTTTTCAAAAAATGGTTTTATTCCAGAAACAATAGCGAATGGGTTAGGAATGAAGGAAAAACCACGAAAAACCGCTCAAAAAGCTTAAAAAATGGTCCTACAGAGCCCCCGAAAATGGATTTTACAAGAGTAAAAAATTGAAGGCAATTATCCCAAAAAAACAGGTTATTGCGGCTCGCGCGCACGCACGTGGACTTTGAGAGTTTTCAACCATCGGCACGGTTGCGTGGGATACGTACACAGTTCCCATACAAATCTGAGCCCTCTTGAGTGGCTACACCTGAGGTTACGGTCGGCGCAATTAGGGTGACGCGCCAGGCGCGTCTCTGGGGCTGTGCGTTACATACATCGCCGACGCGTCAGGCGCGTCGCTGGGGCTATACGGGTTAAGAGTCTTCCCGCAGTCCGCCGGGGGAACCCTTAAGAGTCTCCCTGCAGTTCCCGGGTTAATAGTAATTATAATTAATACGAAAATTAAAAGTTAAATATCATCCTTCTTCATTATTCGTGATTATATTTGACATTAACCCTTTTGGCCTTCTGATCGCAACAGCATGCTATCGTTGCCCTTGCTTGAATTTTAATCTCTTGGGTTCAGCATTGTAGGGCCGTAACAATATATATATATATATATATATATATATATATATATATATATATATATGAATATATATATATATATATATATATATATATATATATATATATAGTATATACATATATATATACTGTATATACACCATACACAATTACATCATATAAACACATACAGTACATACGTGTACTTAAAAACACACACACACACAAGGAGATGGATAGATATTGACATTGAAAATTATAAGAACAGTTACAATCCCTCCCCCCCCCCCCCCCTCCAAACACACACACACACACACAGATGGATAGATGTTGATATTGAAAGGATAGAAACAGTGACACTTCCCCCCCCCAAAAAAAAAAAAAAAAAAAAACACTCACACAATGGTAAACAAAGGAAGCAGGAAGAGATAACCCCAGATAACAGACACACACACACACACACTTAAGTGCTTCTCATGTCTCACTCCCTAGACTGGAACAAAACCTCACGGGCCTCACCATGTTCAGCAGTAGAGTGTAAAGGCTATCGGCCTATGCCCGAGAGGGAGTAGTTGGAATATAGAAAAAAAAAAAAAAAAAAAAAAAAAAACACACACACACACGGAAGTACCGATAAAGGGTATTGTGTACACATCCCTGGTCATTTGGTTCCAGCCACAGACCTAACGACAATTAAGCTACAATATTTTCCCTTTTATTCTCCAATTGTAGCATTTTCTTGGGTTTTAATTTAGTGACTTGCCCTAATTTCCAATGTCCGTGACTTTGCGCCAGGTGCCTGATCATTAGTTTCCCAATGTTTCGTATGTTTCAGTAGATTTAAAGAGAAATTTATGATGAAAGCCGGTGAGTTAACCAGGCGGGTTGAACAAACAATATGGCGACCGAGTGAAACTTGGGAAGCAGGCTGGTTGTCCCTTGGGGCAATTATCGTCTGAATAATACATTAATTATAATAAATACCTGATAATTGCAGGCTTATGGTTAAAGAAAGTCGTAATATTTAAGTGTTTTTGTATTTAATTTGGTCTGCGCACAGACCTTGGTCTTTAACACTGCGCCCCAAACAAGATGATAGACATAGCCCTATGATATTTTTGTCACACTTAGAATACTATAATATTGCATAACAGGGAATATTCATTGTTTTATTCACAAGTTATTTAGGAATATTCACGAAATTATAGGTTTGACTCCTGTAAGGAGATAAAGAAAACCTAATATTTAGTAGTGGCCCCGTAATCATTGATGAACATGCCTATTACATAAGTCATCCTCTTCAAACACTAATCCGCCGTAGTTTGAATCTACCGCGCAGAGCATTTAAAATCTGAGGAGCCTTCATCATGAGCGCACGCGACCTCACTCATGGCTTCAGTCATTATGAATTGGGTTCTCACTACGAAAAAACTTCGTAAAAAATAAAAGCAAAAAGAAAATAAGAATAACTATCCAATAAGCTTTCCATCATATCGTGGATGTAATTGTGTGGATCTTTGACCAGACGCTGATTCAGGCGTCATTCTTCCTTCACTGACATATCAAGTAAACCAAAATCCTTAATACATCAACGAATGGGAAGGGGATGGTCGGGAGGGCTCCAGTCGTCAATGATTACGGGGCCACTACTAAATATTAGGTTTTCTTTATCTCCTTACAGGAGTCAAACCTATAATTTATTAGTGGCCCCTCCATCATTGACGAACATGCCTGATTTCTAAGACTGGAGGGGGACATTCGTAATCATATCATAACTCTAGAAAAGCAGATAATCAAACAACCACATAGTATTCTTACTTTGAAAATATATTTAAACATGGCGCAGCCCATATATATACAAAAAAGGGGGTTCAAGCAGGTGCGTGCTTCAAAGAAGCCTGCTTGACAAAAAAGGGTAACTCTGGAGATTCTGTGAACAGATCTGTAGTTACAAAGGCACCCCACTCAACGAGTGGTGACAAAAATAACAAGTTATAAGTTTACATGTGCACATAATAAACCCCATAATATTCGTGGAAATGTTTTACAAACTATATCCACTGTTTAAACTAAATTACTTTCACAGCTAAAACTACTATAACAACACTGTTGTTTGTACTAACATTGTACTAGCACAATTTCTCGCCCTGAATAGAACAGAGAAATTTTCATATCACATTATCCATAATTTGTATCACAGCTCTTACATTCCGGCGGGGTCTAGGGTGTCCTATGTTACACTGACTGCACCCCCCCCCCCCCTTTTCCCCTTGAAAGTAAACAAAAGTGACTGAAGGGCCACCTAGACCCTCTGCCTTAAAGCTATACATGGTAAGGAAGGTTTGTCTAGAGCAACTGACAAGTATCTAGTCAAAAACGTATGATTAGACGCCCACAACTGTGTGGACGAAATCTCTAATGAAAAGTTCTTCAAGAAACGTAAAGAGGCTGCCCATTTGCGTAAATCGTGGGCCCTACCCACAACACCGGGATTACTCTCTTTAATGACTTCGACCAGAAGAGAAGCTAACCTCCGTTTCAGTAAGCGTTTTCCCGTACTCGCTACCCATAAAGCACCTTAGGGGTTTAGAGGAGCTACTCTCAAATATTTGGTTAGAGCTTGCACTGGACATAGATTATGGTGCACCTTTCCCCTTTTTAACGCCGGCACAGTGAACTCAGAAAACATGTGTGCACTGTGCTCATTCTTGGCTACAAATCCCGGGGAAGGTGCAATGTGAATACATTCATTAAGTCTACCAAACCTAAGGCAATTAGGTGTGTTGCTCATCGCCGCCAGCTCAGACACTGTTCCCAGTGGCCAAAGCCAAAAGGAATACCGCCTTTTTTAAGAGTAATGCAAAATCTGCAGTATTTTGGTACAGACGAGAGTGAAGTAAAGACAATGCCTTGTCCAGAGACCAAGTAGGCATGAGCTGACGGGGAGGTGGGCGGAGTTTAAAACATGCTCTCATAAAACCTGTTTCCTCCGCCACCGGTATGGAGAGACCTGTAAGGTCTAAAAAGGGCACTCTAATCGCAGTTAAGTGATTTTTTAATGTTACCACAGATAAACGTTTCTGCTCAAACAGATAATTCAAATAATTAAATACTAACGCCACTGAGGGCACAGTCTGTTCTGTTCTAATGATCCAAGAAGTAAAGGCTTGCCAATGTGATTGATACTGTCATTTCGTAGACTGAGTATATTAATTGATTAATTTATTGGTCACATCTCTACCATATGGTGCTAGCCACTTGGCCTCCTGAATGTCCATTATGCAAAAGTCAGCGAGGTCGCTAGGTTGCCAATCGTGTCTAAGTGGAAATACTCGACCGGGAGCGACACCGGGTGCGAGCACCACGTCTTCAATTGCTGGTACCATAACTGCGCCGGCCACAGGGGCGCGATTAGCGAGACTAAGCCTCGATAATCTCGTAGTTTGTTCACTTCGTGGCACATTAGTGACGCATCTGGCGGCGGAAACAGATAGATGGAGCTCCATCTGTTCCAGTCTGTCACTAGGGCGTCTGGCCCCCCTGCCGGCGTTTTCGTCCGGCGGGTGAGGTATAGAGGGAGTTTGTGAGTCCCCTCGGACGCAAACAGATCCACTTGTGGATGGTAGGGCTCTGCAATCATTAGGTTGAAAATGGGTTGCTTGAGCTCCCATTCTACTGTCGTGCTCTGTCTCCGGGACAGAGCGTCTGCCCAGACGTTTGCTACGCCTGGGAGATAAGATGTGTGAAGATAAATGTCTAGCCTGTTGGCTAGAGTAAAAATCTCTTCTGACAAGTTTAGCAACTTCCTTGATCTCGTTGACCCTTGTTTCTGAATACAGTGAACTGCATTCAGATTGTCCATACTGAAGGCCACCGACTTGCCCCGTAAAGTAGAGCCGTGAGCCTGAAGGAAATACAAGGGGACTAGTAATTCTTTGACATTGATGTGGGAGATTTCTAAGTGGGACCAAAGCCCCTGACCCTGGTGCCCCTGGTTTGACTGAAATCCCCAACCTATCGTGCCTGACGCATCCGTGTCTACCCATACCGTTGGCGGAGGAGAGGTCCATGAAATTACTGAGTGCAGCGTTTCCCTCTTCGCCCAGACCGCTAGTAAGGTGTGGATTAATTTTGGGATGGGCCATAATTTTCCCGCCGGTAAGAGTGGGAAATATTTGTTGCCTTCCAATATTAACCGTTTGACTTTCAACCGGCCCAACATTACAGTTAGTTGAATCCTGTTGAGAGAGCCGACCAGAGACTCCCAGATCCTCCGTGTCGTAGTCAGACTGTGAAGAAACATGAACAGTTTCCTGCGAAACCTGTTGCGACTGTCCACACTCTGACTCAGAGTGAGAGCAGGTGTGTCCCAAACCAGCCCTATCCACTGAATTACTCGTGAGGGGACAAGGTTTGACTTTACCAGATTTACCTTGAACCCTAGAGCTTTGACATGAGTTAAAATTATGTTGACATGTTTGATGCATAATTGCTCTGTCTCTGCCACCACCAGCCAGTCGTTTAGGTACCACAGAACTCTGATTCCTTGCTTTAACAACGGCATCAGGGCTTGCCGGACTAATTTCGTGAATAGTCGAGGTGCCAGGTTCAAACCGAATGGCATCCTCTGAAAAACAAAATTTTGGTGCCTGATCCGTAAGGCCAGAAACCTTTGAAATCTTTTGTTGACCGATACGTGCCAATAAGCGTCTGTCAGGTCTAGGGAACACATCCAACCTCCCGGCGGAAGTGTTAGCCTGATTTGGTGTACTGTTACCATTCGGAATGACTCGTTGTGAATGTGAAGGTTCAGATAAGACAGGTCGATGACCGGTCTCATCTGAACACTGTCCCTTTTGGGAACCAAAAAGAGCTTGGACGTGAATACAGGGTAATTTGGGGGGACCGGGATGATGACATTCTTGGCAATCATTTCCTGGACCAGTGACTCCACCTCTAAAGAAACAAAATTCGCCGTTGTCGGCTGACATAAGCGAGGTCGCCGGAGCCACTGCCAAGTGATGCCCTTGCGTGCCACCATCCGTGCCCAAGTGTTTACCGGCCATGCTTTGTGACACGTTCGGAACGACCCTGTTAGCAGACAAGGGTTCGCCGGCTGTACTACCCTCGGATCCGCCGGCCTTACGACTGGCACCGGGAGTGAGAGAGACCTTAGTTTTTTTATGGTGGTGGAGTTGGCGGTGGTGGACGCTTCGCCGGCTGGCTGGCGTTGGCAGAAGACGGGCCCTGACCTGGCTTATTATAGCCGCGTCCTTTCTGACCTGAAAACCTACCCTGTCTATGCCTGAACTGACCTTGAGTGGAGGAGGACTTAGGTGGAAGAAAGGGCTTAGATCCCCCCGGCTGAGCTTTACCGACTGGCCTGGGTTTGGGGAAGTTAAAGGCAGGTTTCTTAGAAGGGGTCGGACTGTGTTTAACGGCCTGAGCCATATTAAAAACCGTTCGCCACACTTCAGGGGACATTAAAGAGGGAGTGAGCACTGGTGACATGACCACCTGATTTGCAATGCGATCAGGCAGTTTTCGGACTAAGGACATTCTGAGATCGTGTATCGCTCGTACCGCCTCAAGCAAGGCAGTGCGTATGTCACCTAATGATTGGATTGACGACTGAAGAAGCAGTCGCCGGGAAAATTCAACCGAACGTCTGGCATCCGCGTCTGCGATTGCCTGAGTGGACCGGAGCAAAGACTTAGCTACCTGTTGAGACACTATGTATTGAGAGAACAGGCGAAAAGCTTTCCCCCGTAGCCTAAATTCACGGTCTAGGTGAGTTGGGGTAGGGGTAGTGAAAGGGTCTTTTAGCTCACAAAGATTAATTTTAGGGGCAGCTAAGAAAGCAAACAAAGCTGAAGGGACTCCGCCGGCAGAACAAACTGGCATGGAGAACTAAGAATGAGTATCTGGAGGGATCTGGTGGGAAGTTTTGGAAGTAAATGTGGTCGCAAAGTTTTGAGCCTCTGTCTCCCATTCCAACCAAGGTCCTGGACCCAACTGTACCACCTTCAAGACTGGATTAGCTGCCGCGTCTGTGACGGTTTGCAAATCGAGTTCTGGAGTGAGAGCTGACAGTGTCTTAATGTCATTAAACCCATCATGCTTAGACCAGTCAGAAAACAATCTTGAAGCTGAGGCAGGGGGTAAAGCAGGCTTAGCAGTATAAACAAAATAGTCCTGGTGATAATAACTAGGTATAGCCTTGATGTTGACATCTAGCACATTCCCCAAAGTATACAAGGCCCTTAATTTCTTAGATTTATTGCCCTGGATGACCCACTCACGCGGCACTGGGAGCTCCCCTGACAAGGTAGGTTGGGCTAGCTCTGGTTTAGTGGGGGTCAAAAGGACCCATGACTCGTCTGGTCCGTAAAGCAAGGGCATAGCTACCTTTTTGAGAGGCGCTCTGTCTAGAGGGGGCGGATTGACATCCGTTATAACCCTTACATTCGAAGTGGTCAATGCCGCCGTAGCAGGCCTAGTAACCACCGATGGTGACATAGAGGGGGGGTGAGGGATCTGAGTCAAAGCAATAGAAGTCAACAGAGGCCGTACCGTAGAGCTTGTCGTGGGAGCTCCCAAGTCCACTGTGGGAGTTTCCTGCTGTTGGCCAACAAATTTAGATAAAGCATTAACAAGTAGCCCATCAATTTCCTGTGCAGTGACAAATTGATTTGATGATGTACTCACTGGTGAATCATTAAGATCTTGTGCGGCATCGAAGCCTGAACCTGACTCTTGCCCTTCCATATCCGATATCATCGAAACCTCGTCTTTGTCATCCTGTTCCTCCTGAGAAGATCCCGCCGAAGCTGGGGTACCATCTTGTTGCCAAGATAAGTTAGGAATAGAGGAAGGGATCGCCGCATCCCGGTGGACGTCAGCCACTGTGTGAATAGTTTGAGCCGGAAGTGGGTGGTCAGGCCCCGGACGAGAATATCGCCAAACACCTAGGCCTTGGCCTATACTCCCGTGGGAGTCTGAAACACTCTCAACCACTGAGCCCTCTGAACTCTCCAACTCCAGGGTTAAAATGTTAATGGGTAAATCATCTTTAGGTACAGGTACTACACTGGACCCTTGAGACCGAACACAAACTCTGTCTGGGGTAGAGGTATGACGAGAAGCACTAGAAACTGGTGAGTGTCGGTAGGCCTTTCTATCATGGGAATCCTTTTTTGAAGATTTATGGCTGCGGTGTGACCGTGAACTACTCTTTGATTTGGAGGATTTATCGCCGTGACCCCTGGTGGAACTTTCTGTCTTACTCCTCATACTCGATGGTGAAGAGGCAAGACTGGGTGGCTGGTGTCTAAGGGGTGACCTAGACCTAGATCTCGCCCGAGACGAGGAGACTGCCGCCGGGGGTGTAGGCTCACGGTGACGTTTCGAAGTAGCAGGGGCAGGAGATGACACAGAACCCTGTCCAGTCTCCGCCGGCTTATGACTAGTTACTCGAGAGGAACGTTTATTAGGGGCAGGGTGCTCAAGAAAAAGCCTATCCCAAAGAGGGACGTTGTCACATTGAAGTGACTTATGAGCCACAATCGTAGTATACGCTGACATTTGTTGCCGAACTTCTCGTAAGGCGACCGCTGCGGTCTTATCATTATCTTGGAGGACTTTGACACTTAGTTGGGAGCAAAAGGAACAGTTGCGCATCACCCACAGACCTCTTGAACGGTCTAGACATTTAACACACCTGATACAAAGAGTGTGCGCAAAAAGAGGGACACCGGCACAGGTTGGATTAATGCATAAAGAAAAAAACTGGGGCAAAGGTAGCCATGACAGAGACTGGTGGGAAACTTACTGCAGGGTCTGTATTGGTCCGCCGGGGCCCAGCCCTGGAAAAAAGGAAAATTTCCAGGAATTAATGCTCATAAGGTTAACCCAAAATTATCGCATATAAGTGTTCATAACCCGCCGGATAACGAGACGTAATCTCACAATGATTACAGCTCGTTACACGGCGGGGTTCTATAAAGATATCCGAATATCTAGACATGTCTTTAAGAAAGTTTTTAAGAATACCCTCTGACATAATATAAAAGACCAGTATGGCGTTTATAAAGTCGTTCTGGCGGTGACTGTTACAAGATTCAATTTTGAAAACAACCCCCCACAAAGACGCCGGCCCCTGAATTATCTAGCAGATTAACACGGGGCAGGCTGATACGAGACCTGACTTCTAATGAATTGTCACATAGATCGCCGTATGGTGAAGGCGGCGATACATAGCCGTATCTCTCAATTAATTGGGTAACTAGCTTGAATTGTAAATTCCGTATTTCCCCCTCCCAGGAGCACCCGCCGGGTGTGGCCAACTTATGAAAAAATACGTTGACCCTAATTGAGCCTTCGATCGCCGTAAGAGTGAGGGCGGCGATACATATAGTATCACTAAAATGGACCGGTTAACTAAACTGAATTTCCAATTCGTTCATCCCACCTTAACAAGGTACACCCGCCGGGTGAGATCTGATATCTTAAACATTAACCCCATAAGTTCCTATCCCCACTTCTTTGTAAAAGATCGCCAGGGAGGAAAGCCCACAACAACAGCTAGGGTTTTTCCTTTGGTTTGTAAAACCGGGTAGAAAAACTACATAACATATGTCCGCATGAACAATGTTAGATGGGTACCACCAATCCGCCGGGAATCATAGGGAGCCTGAAACAGGCACCAACACAGAGACGCAGTCTTGGAGAGCCACAGACACCAACTCGCCGGGGACACCAGTCTGTTTTGAAACCACGCGTGGCCAAACACGGCTCACGGCCGAAGTTTTCATGGTGAAACCGAGAAAACCCCGCCGGAAAGTAACCCCCCCCAAACAGACACCATCTGAACGCACATAGGACCCGAGAGATAGCCAACGCACGACTAACCTAGGGACCACAAATATAATCCGTGGAATTAGCCAATACACAACTAATCCAGGAAACAAACATAGTCCGTGGAATTAGCCAATACACAACTAAACCCGGATACACATGACACAGTAGGACATATTTATAAAATAAATCAATAACACTTGTACATGTGGCAAAGCTACGAGCGGCTGGCTAGGCCTAAGCAGACGGCACAAGAAATGTTGAGATATAAACAAAAAACACTGGAAATATAACAACAGGAACCACCGCCAACACACCACTGTAGCAAATACTTCCGGCCAAGGGAAGACCGACTCGGGACCCAGGAAAAACTTCACTAAGTGAAGAAAAATACGCTGGGAACGTCAGCAAAGCAACGCTACCTCATCAGAAAGATAAAAGGCAGCAGAAATAATCGCGTAATGAAAGCCGCCTGCATCACAAGCTAACTCAACTATGAAAAAATTCACCTGTCCACAACAGGACCACGAGGGTACATCCGAAATAGATGCCCCAAACACACGACCCAAAATACACTACACTGCGGGCAACCAGCCCAGGACACTCCTGCTACGCATATCCTAACCTTACTCAATACATCCCGGAGTAAACAAATGAGAAAAAACTCACTAGGGACGCAGCAAATGCGGAACCAGCGGAGCGTGGAGAGACACATCCGGGCCGGCTGATCGCAGAGCAGAGAAGGAAGGAAGAATGACGCCTGAATCAGCGTCTGGTCAAAGATCCACACAAGTACATCCACGATATGATGGAAAGCTTATTGGATAGTTATTCTTATTTTCTTTTTGTTTTTATTTTTTACGAAGTTTTTTCGTAGTGAGAACCCAATTCATAATGACTGAAGCCATGAGTGAGGTCGCGTGCGCTCATGATGAAGGCTCCTCAGATTTTAAATGCTCTGCGCGGTAGATTCAAACTAAGGCGGATTAGTGTTTGAAGAGGATGCCTTATGTAATAGGCATGTTCGTCAATGATACTAATAAATAGTAGGTTAGGGCTACTTCATCCACAATATCTCACTCCTTCGGAACTTGTCTCGTGACAATCTCGTCGTGATCAAAGTTATCTGGTAGACTATCACGTTTATTGCGCTACTGTCTCACTGTAATCGCCCGGTCATACCAAAAACAGCGTTGCCAATAAGGACGGATCGCTGAAATCGCAATGAAGGACGCAATGACATCGTAATTCATCGATATTGTCGCAATGATGTTGCACAATTGTCGCACAATATTCGCAATTATCGTTTGAATGTCGACCAATTCGCACACCTTTTCCATGAGTTGTGACAAACGAGACCTTGGTGCAAATACTGAAATTCTACTGAGATAAGGTGAGAATGAAGGGAGACAATGCCCGATTACGTCGCATTTGTCGCAGCAGTCATCCATTCGCAGCCGGATTTTAAACTTTTCAAAATCTAACGGCGACCCTAGCGACTTCTGGGGGACTCGTGGGGGTGTTTGTGAGACTATTGTGAGAATACTGCGATTGATTGCGACTTTATGGTCGATTAATGCGAATACTGGACATAAAAAGAAAAACCCTGTTGGGATCCCGCCTTTAAGCTGCACAAAATAGTCTATATATAGCTAGAATAATACTACAAAGACGTCATCGGTACAGAAGGGGTTAAAGTGCAGTATTGAAGATTTACGATCGTGATCCTTCCATCCATCTCCCACCGTGTCTCGGCGTATACTGAGGTTGCTGTCAGACATCTCCAGAGTCTAAGCCGAGCGTAATCCTTCCATCCATCTCCCGCCGTGTCTCGGCGAATACTGAGGTTGCTGTCAGACATCTCCAGCTTCCCTACAGAGTCTAAGCCGAGCGTGACCCTTCCATCCATCTCCCGCCGTGTCTCGGCGTATACTGAGGTTGCTGTCAGACATCTCCAGCTTCCTTACAGAGTCTAAGCCGAGCGTGATCCTTCCATCCATCTCCCGCCGTGTCTCGGCGTATACTGAGGTTGCTGTCAGACATCTCCAGCTTCCTTACAGAGTCGAAGCCGAGCGTGATCCTTCCATCCATCTCCCGCCGTGTCTCGGCATATACTAAGGTTGCTGTCAGACATCTCCAGCTTCCCGACAGATTTGGGGATAGCCAAAGCTGCTCAAATCCGCAAATTTTCCCCGATTTAACCCTACCATTGCAATATCGTTGCACGATAACCAGTGATCGTACAGACATGATTTAGGTGCCCTTGGACAGGTCTATTCCTCTACTTTCAGGGATATATCATTGATATATATTCTAGCTCTTGTTTATACATGACAATGTGCAGGAGATGAAGGTCACTTTTAGTCCATAACCCCCGTTATGGTACAGTGGTGACCAAGCAATTGTCATATGACGACAAGTGCTGCAGTACTTGTGTTAACAAGCTTCGAATTATCTCACTTAACCCTTTTTACTACCACAGATCCTTCTTAAGCTGCACAAAATAGTCTATATATACCGGTAGCAAGAATAATACTACAAAGACATTGCCGGTACAGAAGGGGTTAAAGTGCAGTATTGAAGATTTACTAAAACATCATATTAAATTACATACAAATTAAAATGTAAAACTTGCTTCGTACATGGAAGGGCCCGAGTTCAATCCCCCACTGGACTACCGTAGATTAGTTATGTACCGGCGAGGCGTTCCATAACCTTAGCTGCGTTGGCGGACATTATAGGTAAAATTATCTAACATTAGCTTTAATTGTTTATGCTCTATAATATCTTTAATTGTTTATGCTCTATAATATCTTTAATTGTTTATGCTCTATAATATCTTTAATTGTTTATGCTCTATAATATCTTTAATTGTTTATGCTCTATAATATCTTTAATTGTTTATGCTCTATAATATCTTTAATTGTTTATGCTCTATAATATCTTTAATTGTTTATGCTCTATAATATCTTTAATTGTTTATGCTCTATAATATCTTTAATTGTTTATGCTCTATAATATCTTTAATTGTTTATGCTCTATAATATCTTTAATTGTTTATGCTCTATAATATCTTTAATTGTTTATGCTCTATAATATCTTAATTGTTTATGCTCTATAATATCTTTAATTGTTTATGCTCTATAATATCTTTAATTGTTTATGCTCTATAATATCTTTCTCCCATTAATTATATGTATGTATGTATGTAATACACAAGCGGTACCACACACGTCTCTTATACATGGAAGGACCAGAGTTCAATCCCACACCGGACCACCATTGATTTATTGATATACGGGACAGAGGCGTTCAAATTCCGTAGCTGCGTTGGCGGACATTAATAAAGGTCAAATTATCTAACAGTAACAGTATTTCTGTAATTTGATATCTTTCTCCTGTTTACGCTTGTTTATTGTGGGCATTTTTAGATTATTATATTTAGGTGTGTGGTATTTATTTATGGACACCATTCTCTCATGTTTTTAAGACGTTTTCCCCATTAGCTTGTTGATTTTATAACCTTTTGTCTCCTTTTTGTATCAATATCAAGAGATTTCTTCCATTTAGGTTGCCAATATTTTTCCTGACAAGCGATATTGAGTCTAATGTTTAAAGAATAAATTGAGTAAAATGACGTGGTAGTAGCAACAACGCTCTCACAGTAATAATACTTCATTGCACAAAAGGGGTTTGAGTCGACAGAAAAATAGGGCTAAAAGTCTTAGTTTGCTGTGCAAACAGATTAACTTGCTCTTGTAGTAATGTACACCCTATGTGGTGGATTGTGTTCTTTCATTTCATAAATTATATTTTAGTAAGCGTTGTTTCCACATAGCGATTTTGATAAGTTAATTTGGCTTCATATTGTCTTTGTCCCAGTTTTGGTTTGTTTAGTTTGCAAGTTTTACATTTTAATTAGCCAAACTAGTCGTACAAACATCTTAAAATCTCAAAACTAATGGGGCAAAGCATGAGGAAGAAGGGGGTACAGAAAAAACGCCCCTTAACCATTACAGTACAATGATAACAATTGGTTTGTGCCTAGCATTAGATAATTTTATTTTGATTAGGAAATATTTGCTTAACCCTTTCAGTACCAGTGCCGTCCTTTTAACTTTATTTTGACTATATTCGGTTTTATGTCGGCTGATGGTAAAATAATTCCCATAACAACTGATTTCTCAATACTTAATAATTCCCATAACAACTGATTTCTCAATACTTAATAATTCCCATAACAACTGATTTCTCAATACTTAATAATTCCCATAACAACTGATTTCTCAATACTTAATAATTCCCATAACAACTGATTTCTCAATACTTAATAATTCCCATAACAACTGATTTCTCAATACTTAATGACAAAATAGGAATGTAGTGGTGGGCGGGCTAGCGGCTTCGGCTCCGCTGCATGTCTGCCTGCCGAGATCGGAACCTCTCCGAGTGGTCGGGGGCCGGGGGAGTGTGGAGGGACCTTGGTGACCCTGGGGTCTTTGGGTCTTCTCCTGGGTGACCTAGATGTGTGTAAATTTGTTTTATCTGTGTGTGTTCGTTGTGTTATGTTGTGTTTTGTGTTTTCCGTGTTCCTGCTCTGTCTTGAGTCGCCCCCCCCCCCCCCTCCCCCCCAAAAAAAAAGGGAAAAGTGAAAATTGAGCCTGTGTAAATACAGTAGATATAAATATATAGATAGTAGGTAGTAAATAGATATAAATATATAGATAGTAGGTAGTAAATAGATATAAATATATAGATAGTAGGTAGTAAATATATAGGAATATATAGATAGTAAATATATAGGAATATATAGATAGTAGGTAGGATAGATATAATATATAGTAGGTAGTAAATAGATATAATATATAGATAGGTAGTAAATATATAGGAATATATAGTAAATATAAGGAATAGATAGTAGGTAGTAAATAGATATAAATATATAGATAGTAGGTAGTAAATAGATATAAATATATAGATAGTAGGTAGTAAATAGATATAAATATATAGCTAGTAGGTAGTAAATATATAGGATATTATAGATAGTAGGTAGTAAATAGATAATATATAGATAGTAGGTAGTAAATAGATATAAATATATAGCTAGTAGGTAGTAAATATATAGGAATATATAGATAGTAGGTAGTAAATAGATATAAATATATAGATAGTAGGTAGTAAATAGATATAAATATATAGATAGTAGGTAGTAAATAGATATAAATATATAGATAGTAGGTAGTAAATATATAGGAATATATAGATAGTAGGTAGTAAATAGATATAAATATATAGATAGTAGGTAGTAAATAGATATAAATATATATATAGTAGGTAGTAAATAGATAGACATATATAGATAGTAGGTAGTAAATAGATAGACATATATAGATAGTAGGTAGTAAATAGATAGACATATATAGATAGTAGGTAGTAAATAGATAGACATATATAGATAGTAGGTAGTAAATAGATAGAAATATATAGATAGATAGGTCTCTGCGTCGTATCAATGCCAAGTTTTCATAATTAACAACATATTGGGCTACAAAATCTACGTAATAGCTGAGTAACAAAGATAGTAACATGGCAATTTACCCTCAGCTGGAAATATATAGTCTATAGTATTAGATTAAAATGAAAAGCTTGCAAACTAAACAAACCAAAACGTTGACAAAGACAATATAAAGGCAAAATAACCACATAGCGTATACATTACTACATGAGCAAGTTAATCTGTTTCCATATATTCAGTTTCAAAATAGTCTATAGTATTAGACAAATATATTCAGTGTCAAAAGGGCCTCCAGCAATTCAAAATCTTCAAATTATCTCACTTAACCTTTTTTGCTAAATCATTGTTTCCACATAGTGATGTTGATAAATTCTACTGTACTGTATTTGTAAGTTAATCCATTAAGCCCCAGCTGATTTAATGAAAAAGTACACTCCAGACCTAGCCACTTGTCAATTTGTTTTTTCCTGAAAACACATGGGATGGGTTAGTAATGAAGGAAAAACCACATCAAGCCACTCACCTAGGTCATTTGGGGGTCCTGGGGGGTGGCAGAAAGTCAAAATTAACATAGGGTGATGGGTAGGCAATATACTGGAATCCAAATTACTCCCGCACACCCACACGCACGCGGCTGGACTTGGAGGGTTGTCAACCATTGGTATTGTTCCGTGGGATCCTAAAGCAGTTCCCATACAAATAGGAACCGTCTACGAGCTTTCTATCAATGGTCAATAAGGCCCGTCGACTATAGCCAACGCTGGTACTGGCAGCGGTTTACAATGCCGTCGGGCGTGAGTCGACGCTGGTGCTTAAGGGTTAATTGGTAGGTTGGTGATATGAAATTAATTCCAATTGTGTTTCCAGAGTTGGAGCCAGCGTGGGGAAGCGGTACCACACACACCTCTTACATGGAAGGGCCAGAGTTCAATCCCCACCGGACGGCACCATAGATTTATTGATGTACGAGACAGAGGCGTTCCACACCCTTAGCTGTGTTGGCGGACATTAAAGGTAAAATCATCCAACAGTAGCTTTAATTGTTTCTAGATTAATTTATTTGTTAAGTGTTTTATTTATTTATTTATTTATATATTTATTTATTTTTTGTGGATCCCCTTCTCCCTCATGTCTATCCCCAGTAGTTTTAGATTTCAAGACGTTCATCGCATTACTTTATAGATTATAACACCTTACGAGCGGGCCCGTCAGTTTTTGTCCACTACGCGCCCAGCGTTTCTTTTTTACCCTAAATGGCCTTGTTTCCGTGCTCTTTTTCATGCATAAATAAGAGCCAGAGCGTAATACAATTATGTATCCCTGAAAGGGCGTAAATTGAGCTTTCCAATGACACCAGAACCATCCTTCTACAACCACACGTTCTCTTGCAACGATCGTGCAACACGAGTGCAAAAACCCTAAAATACGGTAATTTCCTTATATAATTCCCTGTGTGGCAAGGTAGGGAGGGTGGAGTAGTGTGGAGTAGATGTCAGTAGGCACGCGGGGTCCGTGCCGAGTGGTCATGAGGCAACCTACGCTCCTCCCGTCGCTCGTGTCTCTCTCACAGCCATTCTTGCTCAAAAATTGCACACAGACTTAAGTCGGTCCCTGCCACATAGTCCAGGTTTTTAGATACGGACTTAAGTCGGGCCCCGCTAATAAGGGGTTAAGACCTTTCTTGTCATGAGAGGTCCTTCCTAAGTTGAATAACATCATCTAACAGTAGCTTTAATTGTTTCTGTTCTATGTTATCTGTTTCTGTTTAGTTAATCTATTGATAGTTTTATTTGGAGGGTGTTTATTCCAGACCCCCTTTTCCTTCATGTTTAGCCCCATTAGTATTGAGATTTTAAGACATCCGCCCCAATAGTTTACTCATATTAAATACCTTTCACCGCATTTGTTTGTCAAATTTAAGATCTTTCCTGCAATTTAGGGGTGGATTTTTTTCCTGGACCCCCTTTTCCCTCACTTTTAGCCCCATTAGTATCGAGATATTCGCACCAATAGTTTTCCGCTAATAATACCTTTTGCCACATTAATATTGAGATTTTAAGACGTTCAGCCCCAATAGTTTGCCGCTAATAATACCTTAAGCCCCATTAGTATTGAGATTTTAAGATGTTTGCCCCAATAGTTTTCCGCTAATAATACCTTTAGCCCCATTTCTTTGTTAATTTTAAGACCTTTCGTGGCATTAGGTGGCGAATCTTTCCTGACGAGCGATAACAAGCTTGTTAAATGGGAAGAACCGGCCTTTGGCCTTCCGAAATATGTACCGTACAGTCGGCCTAATGAGTGATATACCAAGTATGGTTTGATCAATAATTGGTATCAGCAATATCTAAACAGGATTTCTTCATTACGAGTGAAATATACAAACATGTTCCTACACTTACCCACCCTATTCAACATCTGGCAGACATTAATACAGCACAGAGCGAGCCAAACGTAATGACTGCTGGGACATGACTTATTAGCGCCATCGTACTCAAGCACATACCCCATAGCTGGGGGTGGCCGACTCGAGACAGAGCTCGAATAGGGACAACCCAATATAAAACAAAAAACAAAATGTAAATTCACACACACACCAAAATATGTACAAATGTATTTATAAATTTGTTAGTGTATTTTCTAATATTTAATTAATCTTATTCAGCTTAGGAAGAACTTGCAGGAGTTAGGTTATTTGTTATAAGAATAAGTTGAGTAAAATCACAACCATTAAAGTAATGGTAAAGCATGTGTTTAATTTGTTTATTTTGTATTGTATGTATGTATGTATGTGGGCCTGAGTATATAGATAGATAGATAGATAGATGTATATACTATGTATGTATGTATGTGGGCCTGAGAATATAGATAGATAGATAGATAGATGTATATACTATGTATGTATGTATGTGGGTCTGAGTATATAGATAGATATATAGATAGATGTATATAATATGTATGTACTGTATGTACTGTATGTGGGTCTGAGTATATAGGTAGATAGATAGATGTATATACTATGAAAATACTGTATGTGGGCCTGAGTATATAGGTAGATAGATAGATGTATATACTATGAAAATACTGTATGTGGGTCTGAGTATATAGGTAGATAGATAGATGTATATACTATGAAAATACTGTATGTGGGCCTGAGTATATAGATAGATAGATAGATGTATGTACTGTATGTACTGTATGTGGGCCTGAGTATATAAATAGATAGATAGATGTATATACTATGTATGTACTGTGTGTGGGCCTGAGTATATAGATAGATTGATAGATATATATACTATGTATGTACTGTATGTGGGCCTGAGTATATAGATAGATTGATAGATGTATATACTATGTATGTACTGTATGTGGGCCTGAGTATATAGATAGATTGATAGATGTATATACTATGTATGTACTGTATGTGGGTCTGAGTATATAGATAGATTGATAGATGTATATACTATGTATGTACTGTATGTGGGTCTGAGTATATAGATAGATTGATAGATGTATATACTATGTATGTACTGTATGTGGGTCTGAGTATATAAATAGATTGATAGATGTATATACTATGTCTGTACTGTATGTGGCCTGAGTATATAAATAGATAGATAGATATATATACAATGTATGTACTGTATGTACTGTATGTGGGCCTGAGTATATAGATAGATAGATAGATGTATATACTATGTCTGTACTGTATGTGGGTCTGAGTATATAAATAGATAGATAGATATATATACTATGTATGTACTGTATGTACTGTATGTGGGCCTGAGTATATAGATAGATAGATAGATGTATATACTATGTATGTACTTTACGTGGGCCTGAGTATACAGATAGATAGATAGATGTATATACTCAGCCACATACCCCAGTATTGGGGGTGGCCGACTCCAGACATAGCCTGAACAGAAACAACATTGAAGGTTTATAATTCTTAGGGTCCGGGACCACTTTCACGTTCAAGGCCTTGCCCCTTTCTCTGTCGCATCTAGCAGGAGAATTATACAAGGGGTGGAGGATTATTAGCCCTGGGGGTAAGGGATTAGAATATGCTCCACATGTCTTCTGCGTGTCGCAAGAGGCGACTAAAGAGGTTGGGTCGGTGGGCTTGCGACCCCCACCCGTGAAAGATGCGTAGCAACAACAAACGAACAATCAGCCTCGGATGCGGACGGACCCTGTGTTGACGAACCCCAACCGACTATGGACAAGCTTACGGACATTCTGAGAATAGGTACATGGAACGTGAGTGGCATGAATGATGGAAGTGTTAGTGAATGCCAGGCTGGATATATGTGGAATGACAGAGACCAAATGGAAGGGTACAGATGTGAGAGAGTGGGAGTGTGGAATGGGTGTGTGTGCTGGAGTGAGTGAGGGAGCAGCGAGAGAAAGACCGTGTTTGTTTGTAAGTAACAAATGGAAGGAGCGTGTAAGAGAATATGGGTCTGTGGGTTCAAGGATTGTATGGGTGAGAATGAAAGTAGTAATACAAACGTGGGTGATTGTGTGTGTGTATGCTCCGACAAAGGATAAACTTGTAAGAGAGAAAGAGGAGTTCTGGGTGGATGTGGAGGCATGCCTGGATAAGTTTGACAAGAACAAAAGAATATTTCTGATTGGGGATATGAATGGTAGGGTGGGTGACAGGAAAGTTAATGGAGTGGTCGGTGGGTGGGGGGTACCGTCAGAGGTGAATGGGAATGGGAGTGCATTTGTGGACGTATGTGTGGAGAGGAGGCTGTGGATAGCCAACACCTTCTTCCAACACAAAATGTTACACAGGTACACATGGAAAGTGGTGTGGATGATGAAGCATAAGAAGACAGTGGTGGAACGAAAGTAACTGATTGATTATATATGTGTGGATGAACGAATGAAGAAATCTGTGCTGGATGCTAGGGTGTATAGGGGTATTGGAGGGGTCTGTCGGATCATTATGTAGTAGTAGCTAAAATTAGGATATAAAAGAAGTGGGGGAGGAGAGCTGGAGGGAGGCGAGAGGAAGGTGGAATGGTAAGGAGGGTGGAGAGGCTACAGGAGGAGAAAATCAGGGAAGAGTACAGGAGAGCAGTAGAAAGAAGACTAGGTGGGTTCGACTTGGAAGATATGGAGGAAGTGGAGGAGATGAGCAAGGTGTTTAACCCTTAATTAGCGGCTCACCACATAAGTCGAGTTAAATAAAGCTGGACTATGTGGCGGCGCTCGACATAACTCGAGTGGCAATTTCAGCACGTAATGTTGCTGAGAGAGAGAGACAAGTGGTGGCAGGAGAGTAGCGAGCGTATGACTGCTCCAGACCACCGCGGCGAACCTACTGACACGAATCTCACCTCCCTCCTACCTCTCTCACTCGCTATATAAGGAATTGTATGGGGAAAGTGCCTAATTACATGCTTTTTGCACTCGCGTTGCACGGTTATTGCAAGAAAACTAGCCATCATAAAAGGATCGTTATGGTGTCATTCGAAAGCTCTGTTTATGCCCTTTCAGGGATAGATACTTGTTTTACGTTCTGGGTCTTATTTAGGCATGAAAATGATCACGTAAACAGCCCTATTTTGGCTAAAAACACCCCGCTGGGCGGTACATATAAATAAACCGCATAGGCCGCTCTTAAGGTGTTAACACCCCAGACACGGGGCCCGACATATGTCGGGCGAGAGAACCATGGCCATCCCTGCGGGGTCCGACATATGTCAGAAGGGATGTTGAGCACATTATCGGCTCTGAGAGAGAGTCCACGCATTGGGAGGATGATAGGCAGGCTCTGACCGCTCGGCACGGACCGAGTGCCGCCACTGACGTAACCTCTGCACCATTCCACACCCCCGGCCTCGCGAAACCAAGAAAAACTCGGGAATTTACCGTATTTTATGGTTTTTGCCCTCGTGTTGCACGATCGTTGCAAGAGAACCCGTGGTCGTACAAGGATGATTCAGAAGTCATTGGAAAGCTCTAATTTATTAGTGGCCCCTCCATCATTGATGTATATTAGTATAATAGTATATAATTAGTATAATAGTATATTAGTATAATAGTATTAGTATTATTAGTATAATAGTCCCCTTTCAGGCGCCCGCGGGTAGCCAGTTTCAAACGACCGCCGCGGGGAGAAAGAGTCCTACGTCATAAGTGTAATGCTAACTCTCTTATGGAATCATCTTATGATTGTGGTACTCACTACGAAAAAACTTTGTATAAAATAAAAATAAAAATTAACTTAAAACTCTTTATACTAATGCTTTCCATCTCGGTGGATTTCATGCGTGGATTCTATCCCTGACGTTGCTCTCAGAGCCGCCATTCCCCCTTCCTCTCCCCGCGTTCATACCGAGTGGTTGGGCGCGGCCTGTGTTCCACCACATTCTTCGTTCGCTCTCTTCTAGTGAGTCCTTGCTCCTTTGTATATATCTGAGTTGTTTGAACAGGTTTTAGATTAGCTAGCACAGGGTGCCCCATTGTTATGCCCGCAGGAAGTGTTAAAATAGGGTACTATTGTACAGGCGCCTCCAAGTCACCCAGGATCAGCGCCTCATGTGTTTTTGTTTTTGTTTCTCTACGCCTTAGTTTTTGCTCTTATCTACTAGTTAGGAGGCTACTATATCCGCAGGAATATGCTTCAGGCTGTCTGTATGAGGCAGTTACATTATCTTTGTTTAGCAGGCACCATAGTTCAAGGGTTGTCACACGTGGTGTGGAGTCTTCTAGTGTCCGAGCCTGCGCTTGCCCTCTCTTATGGGCCCCTTCGCCATGGGCTGCTGCTGTGTCTTCAGGAGGTAAGGTAACCAGCCAAGATGATGATTACTACGAGCCTCGTGGCCAGCCTCAGTAGGGGTCTCTTTAGTGGTCTAGGGGTAATATATTTTATAAATAAAATTGTAATACTATTGTAGCCTAAGATGTATCCATCATTTTTTGCATGTAGTAATATTTTACATGTAAACAGGTAGTGAGGAGACGTCCTGATGATAGTGTGGGAATTTGGGGGTGTCTGACTTTCACATATAAGTCAACACCTCTGAAAATTTTGGTTTGTTTTGTATTGATGCCTTCTTCTTGTCTCGCAGACGAGAAAGGAATGAACCAAATATCCCGACGTAGAGTGCTGTACCACAAACCTCCCAGCGGAAATGCTAATTCCTAAGGGAGTATCTCGGCCCGCCGAGTGAACTCGCCCAGACCGATAGCCTCACGTGGTATGACTTCGAACGCCTGGCACAACAGTCAAGTGTGGAATTGGTATCTATCTAGTCCAAGTAGTCAGTGATAGTAAAGAGCTAAGGTATTAGTGGGCCAGTGACACTTTGTCACAGGTAAGCAGTTCAAGAATTGAAAAACCTAAGTTTTCACTTTCAGGTCCAGCGGAAGGTTAGAGTAGCAGTGGCTATAGCTAATTTTCCGGCGGACTTGAGGTAGGATGTGTAAAACCTCTCGGATTATCCTTGTATGAGCATTGATTCCTGGAAATTTTCTATTTCCAGATCACAACACATCGGTAGCAGCACAGGCAGCAGGTGAGGGGCCGATCACGGCGGGGGGGGGGGGGGGGCTTCTGTTTAGCTCCATCATGCCTCTGTTTACTCTATGCACTACTCCTACCTGCTCTCTTTTACCAGTGTTCGCACATAAAGTATGCGTAAGATGTGTGAAGTGCCTAGATAGATCACAGGGCCTCTGGGTGTCGAAGAAATGCGCCGTGTGTTCTGAACTGCGAGCGGCGCTGTTCAAGAAGAGAGATCACGCATGCCTCGTGGCACTGAAGGAGATTAAGAACTTATATAATGTTTACGCAAAAGACGTTGCCCAGAAGGCCTTGCACTGTGATGACGAAGCCATTTGGGATCATCTGGTTATCAAATCTCCATCTTTAAAATTAATGCCGGCTAAGTCAACTTCTAAACCGAAAGCTAAATCCAAGTATTATCTAAAGAGCTAGTAAGTATTAGTGAGAGTAGCGACAGCACTGAGGCGACCCCTCCCGGCCGGCCGAAACGAATACGTTCACCTTCGCCTAGGACCAAATCTCGGTCCAGGTCTAGGTCTCCTTATAGGCAGTCCCGTCAATCTTCCGTCGAGTGGTCTCCTAGGTTGAACAAACGACGGAAAGAGGACTCAGTAACTTCGACCCCCAAATCAGTGACCGGACATAAAAGTGCTTGCACGGATGAGACGCAGTCGCAGCACCGGCCATCGCCGGGGTCACAGCCACTTCACTCCACCTCTACCTCCACATTGCCTAATGTCCAATCTGGCAGCTCGGATGTAGGGACGGAGGGGACTGAGTCGAATCCCAGGGATGTGCCTAGGGAATCTTTAAGTGAACCACAGGATTTTAACTTTGCTATTTCTAAATTAAACTTTGCTGTAACACGAAGGGGTCCCCCGATAGTGTCACAGAGGGTTCTAGCGGAACAGTACCGAGGCGTTTTGACCTGTGCACACCAAAATTATGACAATTCTCAGGTGAGTGAGGTGATACCGGACTCCTAACCACCCGCTGATCAGGGTCGGGGTGTCTGGAGACAGTCAGAGCCCTCACAGGTACAACCTTTAATTCATAATCAGGCCACGACTAGGGAATGTGATAATGTAGAAACAATCCCCTCGTCGGTTCCAGATTTAGTTTGGCCACTGAACGATCAGGTGCCGGAACCACGGCAACCAACGCCGGAAATTGTGGAACTACTGGAGGAGCCGGAAGACGTTGATCTGTCCTCGGCACAACCAAGACCTAATGAGGAAGGATCTGCAGAGGGTTCTGAGTCCTCCAGAGGGTCTCATAGTAAATGTTTAACGACGGATGACCTCAATGATATATTACATAAAGTCATGCGCCAGTATCATATTCCTACTTCTCAGGTTCCTTCCACTACTACTCCGGTAGCTTCCCCGATCGAGTCAACAGTGCATCCATTAGAACCGACCGGAGTTAAGCCTCCCAATAATTCTTTTCCCCCCCTTAACGTCAATCCGGCGAACATCACAGCAAGTGGCACGACAGTGCCCGCCTCCTTTACAACCACTAATGTTCGGTTTATCACGGACATTACTCCTCCTCCTCTCGATAAACTCCCACAGAGGAGTGGCCCTATGCCTCTCTTGTACGGGCCAGACTGTTCATGGGTACCAGCTATCGCAAAGAACCCACATATGGCACAAACGACTGTATCGGGGGAGCTTACGGTCCCTAGTGAATGGACCATAGAGGTAAGAGCAAGAAACTTAGAGCCAAAGATGTACAAGGGCAATTATTGGATGTTACAATTAAGGCTATACCTAATGTATATTCCTCTGACTTTTTTCGTATACTCTGCTACTCCGGCATTACCTCCTGCCTTGGCTGCACGACTCTTTGCGGATTGGACACGGTCTGACGGCTTGAATGACATAAAATCACTCAACTCGCTAACACCGGAATTGGATACAATTCCGGTGCTAGATCAGATTCACAATCCAGTCCTGCAGGTAGGGCAGGTAGGTGTGGGCCCATGGGTGGACTGGGAAGCTGAGGCGCAACACGAAATTCCTCAGGAGGCCCATTCGTGGTTTTCATTACCCATTAATAAGGCTGAACCTTAGGGGACACCCCATCCCCTGCTTTGTTTGACTTTCTTGCGGCTCCCAAACTGTCCCTTTATGATTTACAGGACCCCTTTTCTACTCCCCCTCCAGCCCACGTAGACAGAGATTTCAAATTGTGAAACAAAGCACATAGACTTTTCTCACAATTCCTTTTAAGTCGCCAAATAGCCCAGTCACTCACAAGGACTATAACAGCCATCTCTGAACAGAATGTAAAGAAGGCCACGAAATTGTCCCGGCGGCTTCTATTGCAAAATTCTATACAGTCCCTAGGTGATATCAGAATAGCCTTAATGGAGGCTGTTCGTGCACGCCAGGACTTACGGGTGTACATGGTGAAGAAGTTACCGGAAGACATTGGTCGCCGGGTAACACTTTCCCCTGTCTTAATTTCTTCATTACTATACTTAGACACATGGAGGGCAGTATATAATATGGTACATAGCTTGAAGCCAAGTAACTCCCAGCCTAAGAAGGAGCCTTTCAAGAAACCATACTCCAAACCAAAAAGTGGAGGTAAGTCTCAATCTACCGGTGCTAAGCAGTCCTTTCAGGACCCCAGGTCTCCCCAACAGCAGGGAAGTACTCAGCACAAACAGAAACAGGGTAAACCATTAGGCAAGTGGAATAATAAGAAGAAGTCATAACACAAGCCACATCAGGGAACGACATCTGCCAAAACTAGTCAGCCGTCTACCACTGCACCACCACCACCAAAAAACTAGTCATTCAAACTCTCTCTCTCCCAGGGCCTACCGAAGGCGAGTTAGATTCGAGAGTAGTTCTGCCGGACAAGCTCATTCCAGGCATGTCGCCGGGCCTGGCCCCGGCAACTTGGGCACGGACTGTAGTAAGCAAGGGAATCACTTGGCGGTGGCTCCAGCGGCCTCGTTTACGTCAAACTCGAGAAGTCAATCATGTTTCTTTAGAGGTGAAGTCACTAGTCCAGGAAATTATCACCAAGCATGTCATTGTCCCGGTAGATCCAACTTGCCATGTTTTCACGTCCAGACTTTTTTTAGTGCCAAAGAGGGACATTGTGCAGTTGCGACCAGTAGTAGATCTCTCGTGTCTGAACACACACATTAACAATTTACCCTTCAGGATGCTCACAGTGAATCAAATCAGGCTCACCCTCCCGCCGCATGGCTGGATGTGCTCACTAGACCTGAAAGACGCCTATTGGCATGTCCCCATCAACAAAAGGTTCCAAACATTCCTCGCCTTGAGGATCAGGCAAGAAACTTATGTCTTTCAGAGAATGCCATTCGGTTTGAACCTGGCACCGAGAATATTCACAAAATTAGTCCGGCAGGCCCTTATGCCAATGTTAGCTCAGGAGATCAAGGTGTTGTGGTACCTAGACGACTGGCTAGTAGTGACAGAGTCAGAGAGTTTATACCATATCCATGTCAACCAAGTTATAAATCATGTACAAACCCTAGGGTTCAAGGTCAACTTGGCAAAGTCGCACCTTGTTCCCACACGGGTAATTCAGTGGATAGGGCTGGTCTGGGACACAGCCAATCTTACTCTCAGTCAGAGTGTGGACAACCGCAACAGATTTCGCAGGAAATTGTTTCGGTTTCTCCACAGTCTGAACACGACGAGAAGGACGTGGGAATCCCTGGTCGGTTATCTCAACTGGATTCAACTAACTGTGAAGTTGGGCCAGTTAAAAGTAAAGAGATTAATCTTGGAAGGCAACAAATTTTTCCCACTCTTGCCGGCGGGAAAATTATGGACCATTCCTCCATTAATTCAAAACTTACTGTCAGTGTGGGCAAGGAAGGAAACATTGCACTCAATAATGACGTGGGTTTCTCCCCCACCTATGGTATGGGTAGACACGGATGCTTCAGGGACAATATGCTGGGGATATCAGTCGAACAATTTGAACGCGGTACACTGCATTCAAACGCAAGGGTCAACAAGGTCTCGGAAGTTACTAGATTTATCGGAAAAGATTATTGCTCTAGCCGAAACGTTGAGCATTCATCTTCATGCATATTACCTCCCGGGCGTAGAGAACGTCTGGGCGGATACTCTGCCCCGGAGACAGAACAGCAGAGTAGAAGGGGTACTCAAGCAAATCATATTCAACGAGATGATTGCAGAGCCATACTGTCCACAAGTGGATCTATTCGCATCCGAGGGAAACCACAGACTCCCTCTCTACCTAATCCGCCGGGAAGTGACTTCGGTGGGGGGTCCAAACGCATTGTTGGAGGACTGGAACAAGTGGAATTCCATCTATATTTTTCCGCCTCCAGACGCTTCACTCATGTGTCAAGTAGTTCACAAACTACGGGGTTACCGGGGCTTAATCTCGATGATCGCGCCACTTTGGCAGGCCCAGGTGTGGTACCACCAACTGAAAACATGGTGCGAGAACCCGGTGTCACTCCCGGTCTCGTACTTCCACTTGGAGACAATTGGAAACCTAGAGACCTCGCTGACTTTTGCCTTCTGGACATTCAAAATGCCAAATGGTTAACTCAGTATGGAGAGAGTGTTACAAGTAAAATTCTTAATCAGTACACTATATGTCTACCAAGAGACAATATCAATCTCATTGGAAAACGTTCACAACCTAGATAGTAGAAACGGCGCAAAGAGACTCATCAGTAGCTTTGGTCTTTAAGTAGCCTACTTAGACTATATGTTTGAACAAAAACGCTTTTCAGTAGTTACTGAAATGCTGGGTGTGAAAGGAATTTCTCTGTCCTGAAAACTCCCCAGGCACACTTAGGGTCAACCTTTCCTGGTGCCTGGCGCGGGGCTCGAACCTCTGAAGGGAGTTTAACCCTCCTAAAAACCCACAGGTTTTGAAATGCCTTGGGTGGGGTTCGAACCCTGTTTAGTAACCATATCCTCCATAGGTCAACCAGGCCCGCGCACTAACCCACTGTACTACCACGGACGTACAAAAGTATAGTAACCTTAGTCCGATTTGTAAGAACCAGGTGATAGTCTCGTGGTGTTTCACGTGATGAGTTTATTGGACTTCCCATCAACGACTATTTTACACTATACCTGACGTCAACTCGGGTAGTACATTATTAGGGTTGCGGGATATTTTCGAGGGCATTACAGTTACACTGAAGAACCACTTGTCTTCCATTAGAAACCCCTTTTACGACTGTACCGGTCTATCCATACCACAGGCGGAGGATAAAGGGTTCATGAGGGCCTGTTTCAAACTGCACCCACCACCACATCAGCTCATGCCTACCTGGTCGCTGGACAAAGCTTTATCTTTGCTTCATTCGCGCAAGTATAATCATGAGCCGGACTTTGACTCATTATTAAAGAAGGCTGTGTTCCTTATGGCTTTGGCAACAGGAAACAGAGTATCTGAGCTGGCGGTGATGAGCAATGAGCCTAATTGCCTCAGGGTTGGGAGACTGAATTAACACTTACAAATCGCTCCGTCTCCTACATTCATATCAAAGAATGAACATTGTGATCATGTGTTTTCAGAATTTACAGTCCCGGCACTCAAACGCGGACATACGCACCACATTTTGTGCCCGGTGCAGGCATTAATCAAGTTTATGAGGGTGGCACAACCTCAAGAACCAGGCTTCTTATGGGTCAACAGCACAGGTGCTCGCGTCACAAGAAGGAAATTAGCTTCTTTACTCGTAGACGTCATTAGGGAAAGTAATCCCGGTGTAGCGTGCAGAGCCCATGATATCAGAAAGTGGGCCGTCTCTCTCAGATTTTTACAAAATTATTCAATTGATGACAAAGCTAACACTAAATTGTGGGCTTCCAATCATACTTTCTTGATGCGATACCTGTCTGTGGCTCTGGATAAGCCAAAACTAATCTGTGCGACATAACGGCAGCGGGTCTAGTTAGTCCATGTGCTATTACAAATTAAGTTTAATCTTAAAGGTGAATTACGGAAGTAAATCAGTGCTGCAATTAGTATTTAACAATGTAGTAATGGTCAAGATATGTTGTATTACTGAACGTTACGGTGGTATAAATAAACCTTCTAATAATACAAATATGCAATCATTGTGTTTCTGGCACGTAGTTGAAGTTTGCTGACAGAAAACGGCTGGGAGAGAAGGTGTGTGTTGATTGGCTATGCAGGCTCGTGACGTAAGCTGAGACCTGGAGAATTTGAAGACGGTAAACAAACCCATATAAGTAAAGGTGGGATGATACCCTCTGTGACATTTATTCATAAATAATGACGAACTGTGTGACTGAATGGTATAATAATTTTTCACCAGTGAATTATGCCAAAGTTCACTCAAAGCAATACAGTGAGAATATTTGGATTAATTTCGTTTTACTTGAAGCCAGACCACACGTATTTTTGAGAAGCATCGTGGATTGTTGTTGTTGATGTGTTAATTTTACTAGCCCTCTGGGCTAGGGCCCTCACAAGGCTAGTGTTCGGTGAGGAGGTGCAAAATCAAGTCATGTAGGCTAACTGTCAGTAGTCAGATATCACAATACAGTTAGGTGGCTTTCAGGAATTTTCTAATTAGAGTGATATAGCCTACATGAACTTGGTCTGAGCATCATAACCTGGTGCTAGCTTATACCAACTACATCTTTAAGTATTCCTTTGCTTCGGGTATTAAAACTGTTCTTAAAAATAAATAAATAATAGGCCTAATAGCCTAACATATATAGGGCCTAGTCCTATTTACAAACTCCAAATAGGCCTATGTGACAAAATTGTGACATATCTAGTTGAATAATCAGGTCTCCCCCAATCCATTTAGTAGGCTAGATATTAACATAATTAACCTAGAACTCATTTTACCATTGGGTAATGTATTCTACCCTAATTACATTCTGTAATACTATATTAGCTCATAATGTGCATAGGACTATACCCTATGGCCTAGGCCTATATTTCTGGTTGAACATTAAAATTAATATTTACTTCGACTGACAATTCTTCCAGTGGCACAGTTCTAATATTTACAGGATATAGGCTATCCTAGGAGGCTTGGAATACCATTAGGCTATGCTAACCCAAAATATTTTAAAGCTGTATGTTAAGAGTATCCATTGGTTTAATCTAATATTAACTATCCTCTCCTATACCTAACCCAAACTTATCCTATCTTCCCAAAGGTGGTGACCTCTTCCTATTCCTCTTCCGCTGTGTTCAGTAGTTTGAACTAGGCCTAGTCAAGTCACTACACTAAGATAATTACAAGTTTTACAGGGCCGGATTTAGGTGGGGGCGTACGCCCCTGCCATATTGTTCACAGTTGGGTAATAGACCTATTTGTATGTGTTAAGAGTGATGTCCTGGCTCCATTTGCTTACATGAAAAACAAATATTTGGTAGGGCCTAGCTTCATGAATAACTTTTGTATGGATCATTTATATAGCCTAGTGTTTCTGAAGTAGTGCTGCTACAAACTTTATAATGTTTTGTATTGGCATATCGACAAAAATTTACAAGGGCTAACTAGAAAAATAACATGAAAATCTGATGTCCGAGTCACGTCTATGGCGTTTCGTCGACAGCCGGGGGGCGACACCCCTCATTGTCCCTTCTCAACACCTCCCCCCTTCCCCCTTTCAATTGTCTTGGCTCCGGTCCTGTTTTATAATGTAGGGCTAACTGTGCTTCGAAATTTTTAAATGTAAGCATCTCATACCAGGGTAAGGATGACGAAGTGTCTAGCCTAGTCTATGTAAGCATCACATACCAAGGTAAGAATGATCGAAGTGTGTAGCCCTAGTCTAACCTCTATCATAAAGGTAAACCTTGCCTGATTTAATCAACCAACCCCTTTTATACAGAGCGTCAACCACATCCCCATCAGAGAAAATCCAACCAAGAACCCCACGGCTAATTCTCAACTCCCAAAGTATTTCTAAATTATAGCCTATTGATGGTTGAAGGAAGGACGTAGACAATTTGTATGGTCTGCTGTGGAATATATTTTCGTCAGCTGAGAATGCCCTAGCCTAGTAAACACAGACTCATAAGTGGAATAATACAATATACTGTGTAAATGATACATCAGGAATCAGCACTTCATAATCATAATTTGTTCCCATTTTGCTCATCATCGTGAATACAGGGACTAGGGATAGGGAGAATCTGGGAGACCTAGCTCGTGTCATGTTTGTTGTGGTAACAGGTGATGTCAGCAGACGATGCGCCTATCATCGTAGCGGAAAATAGTTGCCTATTTGCTTTCGAGTATTGTTATTATTATACATTTGTTTTCATATGAATTATGTCTAACTATCAGTGTCTGGTATATTTGTGGATAACTATATTCATATATTGTTTGATTTATGTGAGTAACTCATTATTTGTATTCTGCCTCCGTAATTTACCTTTAAAGGAGAAAACGGAGGGGGGGGGGGGGGGGTGATGGTAAGCCCAAAGACCCCTAGAGCCCCTCCGCCGGATGATGTGATAAGATCACAAACTGTGATACTTAATAAATCGAGCTGGTTCTACAGTTCTAAAATATTTGTTTCCATTTTTTTGAAGATATCTATCATAGTTACAACTATATAGTATAAAGATATCTATCATAGTTACAACTATATAGTATAAAGATATCTATCATAGTTACAACTATATAGTATAAAGATATCTATCATAGTTACAACTATATAGTATAAAGATATCTATCATAGTTACAACTATATAGTATAAAGATATCTATCATAGTTACAACTATATAGTATAAAGATATCTATCATAGTTACAACTATATAGTATAAAGATATCTATCATAGTTACAACTATATAGTATAAAGATATCTATCATAGTTACAACTATATAGTATAAAGATATCTATCATAGTTACAACTATATAGTATAAAGATATCTATCATAGTTACAACTATATAGTATAAAGATATCTATCATAGTTACAACTATATAGTATAAAGATATCTATCATAGTTACAACTATATAGTATAAAGATATCTATCATAGTTACAACTATATAGTATAAAGATATCTATCATAGTTACAACTATATAGTATAAAGATATCTATCATAGTTACAACTATATAGTATAAAGATATCTATCATAGTTACAACTATATAGTATAAAGATATCTATCATAGTTACAACTATATAGTATAAAGATATCTATCATAGTTACAACTATATAGTATAAAGATATCTATCATAGTTACAACTATATAGTATAAAGATATCTATCATAGTTACAACTATATAGTATAAAGATATCTATCATAGTTACAACTATATAGTATAAAGATATCTATCATAGTTACAACTATATAGTATAAAGATATCTATCATAGTTACAACTATATAGTATAAAGATATCTATCATAGTTACAACTATATAGTATAAAGATATCTATCATAGTTACAACTATATAGTATAAAGATAAAGTGTACAAATTATATGGAATGTACAAATAGTTTCAAGGACAGAAAATATCCAAGGATAAAATGTATGTGTCTGTATTAGTTGAACAGGAATACAAGTATGTTCCTAGACAACAAATTTTATGAATCTCAATGCGAGATCTTATCATATGTACCTAGTCGATCAAGTATTAGCAGATATTCTTCGAAGTAACGCACTCCTTTCTTTTCAATGTTTTACTTTTATTGTATGTAAGCAATAAAGACTTAAATTGTTATATGATTCTTTGTCTCTACCTATGGTGTTTGTTAGTGGTTTGATATCGTCACAAATGTCCCCCTCCAGTCTTGAGATATCAGGCATATTGTCAATGATGGAGGGGCCACTAATAAATTATAGGTTTGAGTACCGGAGGGAAGAATGAAAACATAATATTTAGTAGTGGCTCCGAAATCATAGACGATGTAGGGCCCTCCCTTCCATCCCCTTCCCATTCGTTTGATGTCTTGAGTTGTCTTAATATGTCATTGAAGGGGGAATGGCGTCTCTGAGAGCAACATCAGGGATAGAATCCACCGAGATGAAAAGCATTAATATAACAAGTTTTAAGTTAATTTATATTGTTTATATGTTACGAAGTTTTTTCGTAGTGAGTACCCCAATCATAAGACGATTCCATAAGAGAATTAGTGTTACACTTATGATGTAGGACTCTCTCCCCACGGCAGTCGTTTCAAACGGGCTACCCGCGGGCGCTTGAAAGGGGACTATTATACTAATAGGCATATCGTCAATGATTTCGGGGCCACTACTAAATATTAGGATTTCATTCATCCCTCCGGGACTCAAACCTATAATTTTGGGGTGGACAGCTTTTCCCAAATAACCACTAGGGGTGGACGACATGAAATAACCACTAGGGGTGGACGACATGAAATAACCACTAGGGGTGGACGACATGAAATAAGGTTGAAGAGCACTGGTGGTACTAGAGCATATGTCAGTACCCATGACTGAACTATCACTCCTTCACAGAGCATATGTCAGTACCCATGACTGAACTATCATTCCTTCACAGAGCATATGTCAGTACCCATGACTGAACTATCACTCCTTCACAGAGCATATGTCAGTACCCATGACTGAACTATCACTCCTTCACAGAGCATATGTCAGTACCCATGACTGAACTATCACTCCTTCACAGAGCATATGTCAGTACCCATGACTGAACTATCACTCCTTCACAGAGCATATGTCAGTACCCATGACTGAACTATCACTCCTTCACAGAGCATATGTCAGTACACAAGACTGGACTATCATTCCTTCACAGAGCATATGCCAGTACCCATGACTGGACTATCACTCCTTCACAGATCATATGTCAGTACCCATGACTGGACTATCACTCCTTCACAGAGCATATGTCAGTACACAAGACTGGACTATCACTCCTTCACAGAGCATATGTCAGTACCCATGACTGGACTATCACTCCTTCACAGATCATATGTCAGTATCCATGACTGGACTATCATTCCTTCACAGAGCATATGCCAGTACCCATGACTGGACTATCACTCCTTCACAGATCATATGTCAGTACCCATGACTGGACTATCACTCCTTCACAGAGCATATGTCAGTACACAAGCCTGGACTATCATTCCTTCACAGAGCATATGCCAGTACCCATGACTGGACTATCACTCCTTCACAGATCATATGCCAGTACCCATGACTGGACTATCACTCCTTCACAGATCATATGCCAGTACCCATGACTGGACTATCACTCCTTCACAGAGCATATGCCAGTACCCATGACTGGACTATCACTCCTTCACAGATCATATGTCAGTACCCATGACTGGACTATCACTCCTTTACAGAGCATATATCAGTACCCATGACTGGACTATCACTCCTTAACAGATCATAATTATGTCAGTACCCATGCCTGGACTATCACTCCTTCACAGAGCATATGTCAGTACCCATGAGTGGACTATCACTCCTTCACAGATCATATGTCAGTATCCATGACTGGAATATCACTCCTTCACAGAGCATAATTATGTCAGTACCCATGACTGGACTTATCACTCCTCCACAGTGCATATGTCAGTACCCATGACTGGACTATCACTCCTTCACAGTGCATATGTCAGTACCCATGACTGGATTATCACTCTTTCACAGTGCATATGTCAGTACCCATGACTGGAGTATCACTCTTTCACAGTGCAGAACTTACATATTTTGTTTTTCAATATGTATGATATACTACAAACCTTGTCTCTCTGGAATTCACTTACTTCCCACCTATGTTCAATTACTCATTAACTTGGGTCTCATGCCGTGGTGATGTGCAGCTGCACTCACCCTCTAACTCCATTCCCGGGGTCTCTCCAATCAGATAATAATAATAAAATTAAATAACATGCATGTTCCCAGGCCGCGACTCGATCCACCCCAAGCAGCTTCCAACATGAATGATTGACTCTCCTTAACCATTAAGGGGGCTCACCTCTTTTTTTCTTCTTCTCTCTCTGGATTGTATCCATTAGGCCTCATTCAGCTTACTGTTTTAAGACGTTTAGCCCCATCCAGGTGTGGATTTTTTCCTGGCGAATAGTAGCGAGCCAGCATATGTTTTAAGCAGTTTCTGACAGCAGGCTAAATTAGTAAATTTTTCGATAGAAAAAAGTCTCGGCTAAGCAGGATATCTTCATACAATGCTGGCTCACTATTACTCGCCAAGAAGAAATAGACACCTGAATTGGGATAAACGTCTTTAAGCAGTAGGCTGAATGGGGCCTAATGGATACAAACATGAGAAAGAGAAAAAAGGAGATAAATAAAGCAGGTGACCTTCCTTAAACCTTATTAGCGGGCTAGGCGGTTTATTTATATGTACCGCCCAGCGGGGTGTTTTTAGCCAAAATAGGGCTGTTTACGTGATCATTTTCATGCATAAATAAGACCCAGAGCGTAAAACAAGTATCTATCCCTGAAAGGGCATAAACAGAGCTTTCCAATGACACCATAACGATCCTTTTATGATGGCTAGTTTTCTTGCAACAACCGCGCAATGCGAGTGCAAAAAGCATGTAATTCGGCACTTTCCCCATACAATTCCGTATATAGCGAGTGAGAGAGGGAGGGAGGAGGTGGGATTCGTGTCAGTAGGTTCGCCGCGGTGGTCTGGAGCAGTCATACGCTCGCTACTCTCCTGCCACCACTTGTCTCTCTCTCTCAGCAACATTACGTGCTGAAATTGCCACCCAACCTATGTCGAGCGCCGCCAGATAGTCCAGATTTATTATACTCGACTTATGTTGCGCCCCGACACTTAGGGGTTAAGCACTCATGGTCTTCCCTTTTAGTCAGGGGGAAAACATGCAAAATCCAGCTGAACCCCTTCAAAAAATAAGTCATAGAGATGTTTGCATTTTTGACATCCTTAGGATCTCTAGTCAACATTTCTGGATGAAAACATTAAATTTGGGCGGTGGCTTTTTTTTTATTTGCGTATTTTCAAGATGGCTGCCACCCGCGTCCACCAAAAACAAAGAGTAGCATATCTCAGCAACTAATGGGTCGATTCTGATTATTTTGATATCAAATTATATGTTTTCTGGGGTGCTGAGTCAATTTAGGAAGTCATTGAAACAATTCAAAGTCGGGATCACATGGTCATGGTCAATGTCGGCCATTTTGGGACTAACAGCCAATAAAATTACATATATCATATATATACATAAATAAATGACATGTATATTTTTTATTATCTTGCCACCAAAATTAATGTAATTTTTCTCTACTCCTTAGGTCCTCTAAGATGGATTGTGCACTGGGGAGAGTCGGTCAGTGCAGAGCAGCAGGGGAGGATTTCCAAGTGAGTGTCACTGAAACGCGAATTGACAGTATTCGATCAGCAAGTAAACGGAGAGGTGACACGCTACACCAAGAAGAAACGTTGCATCCCTTGCATTATTCTACAGATATTTTCACAGCAATTGTTCCGAGGAACTTGCTTCAATTGTGCCGCCTCTCCACATCTTTCCCCGTAGAACTAGGGCAGCTGAGAGCGCCCATGAATTTACACTTTCTCCTCCACAATGCAGAACTTCTGCTTATCAGAATTCATTTATCCCCAGAGCTACTACTCTTTGGAATTCACTTCCCTCGAATTGCTTTCCACAAACTTACAATCAACAAATGTTTAAATCCAGTTGTTACAAACATTTTATGAATGGAGGATGCCTTTAGGCACATGGACATTTTTGTTTTATCTGTGTTTTTCCTTCCTCCGTTCATTGTCTCTTAAAAAAAAAAAAAAAAAAAAAAAAAGAGTTGGAGAATGACTGTTCAATAAAGATTCACAGAAAGTGTGCATCTTTATATACTTCAAAATCACTTGTGGATAGAGTTGAGAAACGGCGTAGAGACAAAGAGTTAAATGAAGCTCGACATGCCAAACAGTTGAGATCAGATGCACCTGTAGATGATAGTGGTATCAAGTTTGATTTCAAGATACATTGTCTTTTTTGTATTAATCCTGCAACATGTGCATTACCATGTGAGTATGATGCTAAAGTTCCACGTAGTCGTCGCAAACCTGCCAGTCTGGTACGTACTGATCTTGACAAGCATGGCAGGGAGTTCACGAAAGTTATTTGTGCCAAATGTTGTGAGAGAAATGACAGGCTAGGGCATGTGGTCAAGACAAGAATAGAGTCCATGCTTGAGTGTTATCTCATGCGGCTGACGCCAGGTACCATCGTGCGTGTAAAACCAATTTCCTGTACAACTTCAAGATCAACAGCAATGAACCTAAAGACCCATTTTTCCTCGCCCTTGCAGATACAATGTCTGCTAACAGGACAAAGATGTGGAATTCAGCTGAACTACAGCAAGAGTACGAGGAGAGCGGTGGGACTACCATCACCCAGAGAAAAATTCTCATCCAGAAGATCAAGAAGTATTTCAAAGATGCTATAATTGTTCTGTCTTCCCCAGGCATTGCCAGTATTGTTGCATTTGCATCTGAAACAACTAAGTTATTCCACCTCCTGAAGCAGGATGACGATGATGATGAAATTGATGCAGCCGTGTCCAAAGTTGCAAAGAAAATACAACAAGAGACTAGCACGTTGAAGAAAAAGAGGAATGCATACATAGATGTTGACATCGCTTGTGAACCCATAAGTGAGACACTTCTGAGTCTGCTTGAGAAAGTGAGTGGAAAGTTTAGTGAGTCTCTGCCTGTCCTTCTGATTGGTAATATGATTTCTGGAATGGTTCACAAGTCTCCAACTGATCTCCAGATTTCCCTTGGAGTAGCCATGAGGAGAAATAAAAGCCTGATAACTCTTCTACATAACTTTGGTGTGTGCTGCTCCTATGATGAGGTGACCTTGTTCAAGCACTCAGCCGCTGTTGCAGTTGCTGATGAGGTGGAGGAAGTGAAGTTCAAGGGGAAAAGCCTAATCCACTGCTGTGCAGACAACTTTGACTGTGAAATCTCATCCCAGAACTGCAAGAAACTCTGCCATTCTTTGGCCACGATTCTCGCTCAAACTGAGGACTCTGTTAGCTCATACCCGGTTGCAGGTGAACATAAAACCATTATACGCCAGAATATGGAGAAGCGGCACACATCTGTGGACTTTGAAGTGCCCGGGATCCTGTATGATGGTCCTAAGAACCCCCCAATGCCACCAGACAAAGCCTTGTATCAAATTCCACCCCTTTCATTTCTCTGCTCCCAGGTAATATCCGTTCGGCGCTCCTGTGACCTGGACTACCAATTCATGAAGGACATAGCGACACTTGAATCCTATCCAGAGTAAAGTGGGTACAATACTCAACTAGCTCGAAAATCTGGTATGGCGATTAAGCCGAAGGCAAAAATGGTGTACCTCCCTTTGATCGACAAAGTTCCTGCGTCCCCATCAACCATACTCACAGCAATCGAGAAAGGCCTCACTCTGTTGAGCGAATCAGGGACTGGACAGAAGGTCCTAATATTTACTGTAGATCAGCAACTTTATAAGGTCGCAGTAGACATACTATTCCACACTCCTTCCTACTTCAGGAATGTCGTCCCTCTACTAGGGGGTATGCACACTCTCATGGCTTTCATTCACGCTGTCTGCATCATCCTCTCTCTTGACCTGAAAGCCCTTCTTTCTGCAACATTTGGAAGTGTGGACAAAATGGTGAGGGGTAAAAAGTACCCTCAAAATTTCAGGGCTCTACGAATGCTAACAGAGGAGATGCTCCGCAACCTTCTGCAGCAGAATCCAGAAATAACTAGCATGGATGTCCTACTCACCTGCCTCAATGAACGGTCTGAACGCAGCAAGACCACAAAATTGTGGAGTGACACGCTGGTAAAAGGAGTGTTCATCATGACCGCCTTTGTTCGAGGAGCGCATGAGCAAGACTTCCCACTGCAGTTGGCAGCAGTGAAAGCTATGCTGCCCTACTTCGCAGCGGCTGGCTGTCACAACTACCTGCGCTATGGCTCATTTTACATCCACCACATGGAGTCGCTCCCTGCAGAGTACCTCAAAGAGCTCAAGAATGACTGTGGTCTCCGTCTCATCCCGGGGCTCAACAACTCGATTTTCACAGACCAGTTCATCGAGTCAACATATATGCGCCTTGGCCATGGGCCAGGAGGGGCTATAGGCCTTGCTGTCAGTGATGTCCAGATGACCAAGGGGGCACTCAGCTTCGCTATTTGCGGCGAGGTCTGTGCCAGTCTGAACAGAATGTCAGAGAATGAGCCCCCAACAGGTAAAGTTCACAAGGAGGAGTCAGCAAAGAGAATTGCTGCTGATCAGAAGGACAGGGAGAGTGTATAGAGGTCTCTCTCAATAGCCATTGATCCCCTCGATCCCGACCAGCATCCATCCGGCAAACTATTGAACATTGTCACTGATGAGGTGGCACAAGATGACATAAATACACACAATGCTCTGGAAATTGGCCGAACAATGGTTAAAGGGTTCAGGCAAAGCTGGCCTGCAGGTTTCTATGGTAAGGTATCAAAGCCCATTGTGACTATGCATGACAAGAAGAAGCATGTCGTACTTGGTGGCAAGAAGTTGTGTGATCAGGAAATGATCTATGCGAGGATCATAGGTCTGATGTCAAGCAACCGGCCAGTGCCCATAGATGCTTGTTTGAGCACAGAGCTTGCTGCATACCCCCCAGCACTATTCGACCCTGCTGGAATTATGAGAGTGTCAAAAAAGTCAAACTGAAAAATGCTCTCCAAATTACTGCTTCAAAACGATCAGCATCTGCTGTTGACACTACAGTGTACGATGTGTCTGCACTATTGTGGACCATCAACTGGCCAACTGGTGCACTGCGGTTGTATATCGATGCAGTGAAGGTCTTCGTCGTGCAGGCCTTGAAGGTTGGAAATGTTGTGTTTGTCTTTGACAGATACTTTGAAGACAGCACCAAGGCCTACTGTCGCCTGCTCCGACAGGAGAAGCAAGGAACCAGCCGAGTTCACATACTAAAACCAGACATGCCCACACCACCCAGGAGTGCAATCCTTGGTGTCTGCAAAAACAAGATGCAGCTTAACAGAATGATTGCCGAAGCCCTGCTAGATCCTGACTTCTACATCTCCGTCACACAAAATGGACACAGCTTGACTCTCGCTGGTGTGGATGATGTGCCTGTGGAGATTAAGATGGGGGTATGTCTGGAGCGTACAGATCTTTCCTCAAGTCATGAAGAGGCCGATCCCATCCTCGTCCAGCATGCCATATCACGGTGTATGCAGGGGGAGAAGGTGCGAGTCATCTCTGATGACACAGATGTGTTCCTCCTTCTCCATTTCTATGTCTCCCAAAAGTGTACAAGTGATCTGTACATGTGCTCCCCAGTTGCAGATCGTTCGATTGTGGATCTGAGAGCAACTGCTCAGATGAACAAGGATATGACAAAGGCTATTTTGGTGATGCATGCGCTAACAGGGATTGATACTGTCGCAGCAACTTACAACGTGGGAAAAAAGTTGGCACTCAAGGCCCTACAAGCAATCGACCCAGAGAGTTTGTCCATCATTGGTGTCCCTCAAGCCGATCTTAATGAAGTATGCAGCTCAGCAAGTGCCTTCCTGATTGCCTGCTTTGGCAAGACATATGCTGACTGCAAATCAATGACCGAGTGTCGCCTCAAAATGTGGAAGAAGAAAACAGGAGCTGGCACATCTATCAACCTGTCAAGACTACCACCTACAACTGAAGCAGCCAGTGAAAATATCAAGAGAGCACACTACCAAGTGGCCCACTGGCTGACAGCCATGTCCGGCATGCCACCACCACTCAGTCCAAAGGACCATGGATGGGAGCAGGATGGCTCTGTCCTGAAGCCCTGTGCCGTCACACCAGGGACAAAAGTGGCTCATGATGAGATCCTACAAATGGTACGATGTGGATGTGAAAAGTCTGCTTGTAAGGGTGCAATTTGTAAGTGTAGCCTCATTGGTTGTACAGTGTTTTGTGCCTGTGAAGCTGGCCCATTGTGTCTCAACCCACTGACCAAGATATCAGAGATGTCAGATGATGGTGAAGCTGAGGGTAATGATGAAGGCGATGATGAGGATGATGATGGTCAATAAACCATAGACTCAACAGCACAACATATATAAACAACAGTAGCAGAGTGTGAGGTGGCCGAGTGTGAAGTGGCAGAGTGTAGAGGCGACCGAGTGAAGGGAGCCTTGTGAGAGGGAAGCCACCTAGTGATCGACTCTGTTTCTGGTTGACCACCGGACCTCCATCAACACTCTGGTAGACTCAGGCCCGGATACCGCGTTTGGCTAGGGAGCTTAACGCTGAGGACCTCAACCCTCAACAATCTGGTAGACTCAGGCACGGATACCGCGTTTGGCTAGGGAGCTTAACGCTGAGGACCTCAACCCTCGAGCTGTTCAGATCTCAATCCTCAAAGGTCACTTGACCTAAATACATACCTATTTTGTGCCCTGACTCTGTACCTAGGTTAAGAACTGAATAAAACAAATTGTACTTCATTGTGTGTTTCTGTTCTGTATGTCCACTGTAGTCTCTTGTAAATACTTTAAGGCCAGCCTCAACCCCGCTGAGAGTTACCAAGCTGTATCTAAAACCCTTTCAACTAGGGCATAACAAAAATAATCAGAATCGACCCATTAGTTGCTGAGATATGCTACTCTTTGTTTTTGGTGGACGCGGGTGGCAGCCATCTTGAAAATACGCAAATAAAAAAATTGCCACCGCCCAAAATTTAATGTTATCATCCAGAAATGTTGACTAGAGGTCCTAAGGATGTCAAAAATGCAAACATCTCTATGACTTATTTTTGGAAGGGATTCAGCTGGCTTTCCCCCTGACTATTTCGTCACCACCACCACTCAGGGTTGTTATACCCATCATCAAAACCTACTACCACTTGAACAACAGGGTCAGCTTCAGGTCAGGTAAGGTGAAGGTATTGACGGATAAGCCTTTACAGGGGTCTCAGGGTTCTGTCCTATCTCCTATTCTCTTTCTAATTTTCATAAATAATCTTCTCAATTGTAGTCTTACATCCAGTCCCGTCCATTCATATGCAGACGACTCTACCTTACACCACTCAATTAGTTTTCCAGAATGCCCCAGCCAGCAGTCCCTCAAAAGCAAATATAATGAAGCCATAAAACACGTATCTTCTGATCTAGCTAATATTTCCAATTGGGGTAGAGAAAACCTTGTTGCATTTAATGCTTCCAAGACTCAATTTATCCATCTTACTACCCGTCAGGAACCTCTAGAGGACTATCCCTTATTTTTTAACAATACAAAAATCAACCATTCAAGTTCTCTCAATGCTCTTGGTGTCTCTTTTTCTTCTGCTCTCACTTGGAAGGACCATATTACCAGTCTTGCTAAGGCAGCCTCCCATAAGCTGGGTGTGCTCAACCGCCTCAAAGGGTTCTTCACCCCTGCGCAGCTTCATGCTCTGTACAGGGGAACTGTTCGTCCTTGTATTGAGTATTGTTTACATGTGTTGGGAGGATCCTCTCACACCGCACTCCTAGACAAAGTAGAAAGGAAAGACTTTTGTATCATTAACTCCCGTTCACTCACCAACTGTCTCTCCCTTCGCCGCAATGTTGCATCTCTCTCGCTATTCAATCGCTACTACAATAATCAGTGTTCCTCAGACCTTTCCCAGTGTATACCACATCCTCTACGTAGGGTACGTGGTACCCGCCATGCAACACAATCCCACCCCTACTCTGTGCAACTCTCCAACCCAAGAGTGAAATGCTATTCTCCGACTTTCTTCTATTCAACTGCTGAGCTATGGAACTCTCTCCCAAAATCAGTCTTTCCCTCTTCCTATGACTTAAATTGCTTCAAACTCTGTGTGTCCAGGCATTTTAGCTCGAACGTCCCTTGAGTTTGGCCCTGTCACCCTTTCAACTCTGGGGGAGGCACTCTCGGCTTCTCGTAGCTACTTTCTACTTTAATATTTTCTGAAGAGTGTAGAGAGGGGAGAAGGAGAGGGGTGTTGGAGAGAGAGGAAGCTGTTGGAGTGGCTGGGAGGCAGGTCACGTGCCCATATAGCCCAAGCTGGCACTCCTGGACTAAGCATACAATATGACTCAAATTAATTTCAGAAAGTAGACGCTGCTGTGATATTAGCCATTCCAGCGGTACCCCATGATCCTGTGTAGACACTTGGTACCAAAGGAGTTGATGTGTCTCTCTAAATCACTGTTATGTGTCTATGTCTCACAACCAGCAGACTATTGCATCAATCCTAAGTTGATGTTATATTTTCTCAACCTCGGAACTGTACGATGTCCATTAGCCTGTAACTCTTGTGAGGCCCCAAGATTATCGATTGAAGCTTTGAGGTGTTGGGTGCTTTTATATGTCGCTCTAGATGGTCAAAGTGGAGCTACAAGTTGTTGGTTGCTTCCTTACTGCTACACTAGATGATAAACCATATTATTTTATACAAGTCACTTGATTTAAGAGAGCAGTTATATGGTCCTTCACAGCATCTTCAAATATGGTCGGGCATCTTCTATGCTATAAATTGGTGACGATATAGTGGGTGCTTTCTAGATGTGTCGGTGAAGCCAGGATTTTTGTAGAATAGCAGTAACGATCAGATCACCTCAGGAAATAAAACTGACATTTGGCGTGGACTTGTTCTATGGTCCAATAGGTCTGCAGTCCACCACGCTAACCACTGTGCAATCGCCTCCCCTATATGTGTTTATGTTTTTATCAATTGCCTCCCCTATATGTGTTTATGTTTTTATCAATTGCCTCCCCTATATGTGTTTATGTTTTTATCAATTGCCTCCCCTATATGTGTTTATGTTTTTATCAATTGCCTCCCCTATACTGTATGTGTTTATGTTTTTATCAATTGCCTCCCCTATATGTGTTTATGTTTTTATCAATTGCCTCCCCTATATGTGTTTATGTTTTTATCAATTGCCTCCCCTATATGTGTTTATGTTTTTATCAATTGCCTTTATGTGTTTATGTTTTTATCAATTGCCTCCCCTATATGTGTTTATGTTTTTATCAATTGCCTCCCCTATATGTGTTTATGTTTTTATCAATTGCCTCCCCTATATGTTATGTTTTTATCAATTGCCTCCCCTAATGTGTTTATGTTTTTATCAATTGCCTCCCCTATATGTGTTTATGTTTTATCAATTGCCTCCCCTATGTGTTTGTTTTTATCAATTGCCTCCCCTATATGTGTTTATGTTTTTTATCAATTGCCTCCCTATATGTGTTTATGTTTTTATCAATTGCTCCCCTATATGTGTATGTTTTATCAATTGCTCCCCTATATGTGTTTGTTTTTATCAATTGCCTCCCTATATGTGTTTATGTTTTTATCAATTGTCTCCCCTATATGTGTTATGTTTTATCAATCATATGTGTTATGTTTTTATCAATTGCCTCCCCTATATGTGTTTATGTTTTTATCAATTGCCTCCCCTATATGTGTTTATGTTTTTATCAATTGCCTCCCCTATATGTGTTTATGTTTTTATCAATTGCCTCCCCTATGTGTTATGTTTTTATCAATTGCCTCCCCTATATGTGTTTATGTTTTTATCAATTGCCTCCCCTATATGTGTTTATGTTTTTTATTTTATTTTTATTTTTATTTTTTTTGTAATGTATTTATTTATTTATTTAGTTAATTATTTTTTGCGTGGGACCATTATATGCATGAGTAACGATAATATAATTATAGAAAACTAAAACATTTGATAATATATATGATACAAGAAGAAACAATACCATTTAATTATGCACATTGTTAATGCTCATGAGTAAACTATTGCCATTGTTTATCTTCATTATTTAGTACAGTGGTTTTGTTTTATTAAGTCAAATTATATAATATCCTGAAATAACATAATATAATTTCATGATTCTTTTAACAAATATGTAGCATATTTCCCACGTCTGTTTGTATTGTGTATTACAGTCATAGGTATATTTCCCACGTCTGTTTGTATTGTGTATTACAGTCATAGGTATATTTCCCACGTCTGTTTGTATTGTGTATTACAGTCATAGGTATATTTGCCACGTCTGTTTGTATTGTGTATTACAGTCATAGGTATATTTGCCACGTCTGTTTGTATTGTGTATTACAGTCATAGGTATATTTGCCACGTCTGTTTGTATTGTGTATTACAGTCATAGGTATATTTGCCACGTCTGTTTGTATTGTGTATTACAGTCATAGGTATATTTCCCACGTCTGTTTGTATTGTGTATTACAGTCATAGGTATATCTCCCACGTCTGTTTGTATTGTGTATTACAGTCATAGGTATATTTCCCACGTCTGTTTGTATTGTGTATTACAGTCATAGGTATATTTGCCACGTCTGTTTGTATTGTGTATTACAGTCATAGGTATATTCCCACGTCTGTTTGTATTGTGTATTACAGTCATAGGTATATTTCCCACGTCTGTTTGTATTGTGTATTACAGTCATAGGTATATTTCCCACGTCTGTTTGTATTGTGTATTACAGTCATAGGTATATTCACCACGTCTGTTTGTATTGTGTATTACAGTCATAGGTATATTTCCCACGTCTGTTTGTATTGTGTATTACAGTCATAGGTATATTTCCCACGTCTGTTTGTATTGTGTATTACAGTCATAGGTATATTTCCCACGTCTGTTTGTATTGTGTATTACAGTCATAGGTATATTTCCCACGTCTGTTTGTATTGTGTATTACAGTCATAGGTATATTTCCCACGTCTGTTTGTATTGTGTATTACAGTCATAGGTATATTTCCCACGTCTGTTTGTATTGTGTATTACAGTCATAGGTATATTTCCCACGTCTGTTTGTATTGTGTATTACAGTTATAGGTATATTGGTACACTCATGTCAATGTGTATCAAACCCAAGCTAGATAATATATCATTGTTCAAAAATTATCAATTAAACTAATAGACTCGAAGATTCTAATAACTGTTTATATAATATGACATGAATATATAGTCAAAATCAATAGTTGGCAGAAAACATAATCTAGAGACATTATCTTGACATTTCTATGACATGAAACAAATAGTACTATTATCAGGCTATTATACTAACATGAGCACTGCTGGGGATAATCTAGAGAGGGACATTATCTTGACATTTCTATGACATGAAACAAATAGTACTATTATCAGGCTATTATACTAACATGAGAACTGCTGGGGATAATCTAGAGAGGGACATTATTTTGACATTTCTATGACATGAAACAAATAGTACTATTATCAGGCTATTATACTAACATGAGAACTGCTGGGGATAAGTTATTGTAACATACATTTTCAGGTTATCAGCTAATGATTGACTTTGGCTGTATTTATAGTTTTGTTTACTTTTATTTTTTGCATCATTCTGTATACTCAAGATGGACACACTCTACAAATAGGGATACACATAAGTAATCATTGCCAATATATTTGCCAATATATTTATTAACATTTTACTAAAGTTAAAAGTTAATTTTGATTACAAGCAGATGTTAGTGACCAATGCATCTCAATTGATGGTGTTGAATCATAAAATACATGAGCATTAACAACTAGTCAATCATGACCTAAATGTTCCTATCAGTATGACATTTGCAACATGTACCTAACATGTTTTTAAACTGAATATATATGTTATTGTTGCATTGAGATTAATTTAAAGAACGTTTATGTTGAATAATTGATTAATCAATTTAGGAAATATAATAACATATTTAGTGTTCATGTGATGCTTGTCACACAAAACATACAAACTAGCATTATGCAATAAATGACTTCACTAATTTTGTTTAACACTTTCAATGCAAATATGAATTTTAAAACTAATGGCTACTATCAAGTGATTCTCTTCAATAACCGATTGTTGTGAATGAAAAGGCTAAACAAATGTCTGGTGCAGAATATCACGTAGAACATGTACATAAATAAGACACATCAATCAATACTGTTTTGACAACTCAATACATTTTACCGACACTAAGTAAGTTGTATATGATAATGCATACAACATTGTTATATATGATAATGCATACAACATTGTTATATATGATAATGCATGCAACATTGTTATATATGATAATGCATACAACATTGTTATATATGATAATGCATACAACATTGTTATATATGATAATGCATGCAACATTGTTATATATGATAATGCATACAACATTGTTATATATGATAATGCATACAACATTGTTATATATGATAATGCATACAACATTGTTATATATGATAATGCATACAACATTGTTATATATGATAATGCATACAACATTGTTATATATGATAATGCATACAACATTGTTATATATGATAATGCATGCAACATTGTTATATATGATAATGCATACAACATTGTTATATATGATAATGCATACAACATTGTTATATATGATAATGCATACAACATTGTTATATATGATAATGCATACAACATTGTGTTATATGATAATGCATACAACATTGTTATATGATAATGCATACAACATTGTTATATATGATAATGCATACAACATTGTTATATATGATAATGCATACAACATTGTGTTATATGATAATGCATACAACATTGTTATATATGATAATGCATACAACATTGTTATATATGATAATGCATACAACATTGTTATATATGATAATGCATACAACATTGTTGTATATGATAATGCATACAACATTGGTTTATGTGAAAGTAAATTACATTAATATACCTACCAGCGTATGGCTGGAATGTATCCCTAGGTGGACATATTCTCCTCAGTTTACATTAACATAACTACCAGTGTATGGCTGGAATGTATCCCTAGGTGGACATATTCTCCTCAGTTTACATTAACATAACTACCAGTGTATGGCTGGAATGTATCCCTAGGTGGACATATTCTCCTCAGTTTACATTAACATAACTACCAGTGTATGGCTGGAATGTATCCCTAGGTGGACATATTCTCCTCAGTGTTAAAGATTTGAGGTATTTTAATTAGTTTACTGATCGTGATCGAAGGTGTATTCGGATATTATACTTTTAAGTGTTGTCCATTTCCAGCACTACACATACATTATGAAACTTTATTTAGTTTACATGTGTAAGTATGCTACTAGTATTTAATGTGCCTTTAATACATTGATATTATTGTATATAGATATATAATTATTATTAAAATAACAAAAACCTCCTTAATCTATAATAACATGCAAGTTCAGAATATCCAGGATTAACACAGCGTGATAATTGGTTGAGGCTTTGTTGTTGCACCAACTACAATATATGATAATCCTAGTTATCCAATACATAATAATAGGGGATAAAATGTAATGATGGTACACAAACAAAGAAAATCCAACCCAGCATGCTTATGGGTTATGGATATATTTAAATTATAGCATGCAAAGATTATACTTCCCTTCACCAACCTTAACCAAACAATATTGTATATCAGTATATGTAGATAGACAGGTTAATAGATATATAGCTACAGTATCTGAATACATAACACATCTTAAAATTGTATATAAATTCATATACATTCATATATCTGAGACATAGGTGTATTTGCTTTAGTCTGTCTCATGTTTATTTCGAATTATACATGTCATGTTTGTTATCATTTGGCATCAGAAGCTTGACATGAATATAATCTGTATTAATTATACATGTCATGTTATCATTTGGCATCAGAAGCTTGACATGAATATAATCTGTATTAATTATACATGTCATGTTTGTTATCATTTGGCATCAGAAGCTTGACATGAATATAATCTGTATTAATTATACATGTCATGTTTGTTATCATTTGGCATCAGAAGCTTGACATGAATATAATCTGTATTAATTATACATGTCATGTTTGTTATCATTTGGCATCAGAAGCTTGACATGAATATAATCTGTATTTGCTTTAGTCTGTCTCATGTTTATTTTGAATTATACATGTCATGTTTGTTATCATTTGGCATCAGAAGCTTGACATGAATATAATCTGTATTAATTATACATGTCATGTTTGTTATCATTTGGCATCAGAAGCTTGACATGAATGTAATCTGTATTAATTATACATGTCATGTTTGTTATCATTTGGCATCAGAAGCTTGACATGAATATAATCTGTATTAATTATACATGTCATGTTTGTTATCATTTGGCATCAGAAGCTTGACATGATATAATCTGTATTAATTATACATGTCATGTTTGTTATCATTTGGCATCAGAAGCTTGACATGAATATAATCTGTATTAATTATACATGTCATGTTTGTTATCATTTGGCATCAGAAGCTTGACATGAATATAATCTGTATTAATTTGCCCATCATTTACTATTGTTGACAAGTGAAAGTAAAACACTATTAGTTCAGAGTAACTTCAGCACAGTGACATATTAATTGAGTTGATCTGGCTGAAACTATAACATATTGTTGGACAAGTAGTAGTTGTTGTAGTAGTTGTAGTAGTAGTAGTAGTTGTTGTAGTAGCTGAACTAGTAGTAGTTGTTTTTATTAAAGTAGTAGACTATTCCATCTATGACTCCCTGACACCGCTGGATTCTCAGTCAAACCTGCAGACAAAGTCAACATTTTCTGCTATAATATGAGGTCAAGAAATGTGTGTTAGGTTCTGTAAAACATATTGTGGTATTGTGTATAACTCTTTGAAGATTATGGTGCAATATGACAGTTTATTCTGGCTATCATTATACAGTATACAGTTTATGAAGAATCTGTGGGTATAATGAGGGTAAAGACTATCTCAAGTAACCCTCTGACTTCCATATTCCGTACAGTACTGCTGACGTCCTTTTAGTTATATTCTGGCAACTATTACATGATTTATTCAGCTTAGGAAGGACCTCTATAGCGATAATAAGGCTTCAAACTATCTCAACCAACCCTTTTAAAGTACCATAGATCGTTCTTAAGCTGCATAATATCGTCTAAATATAGCTAGAATAAAGCATAACACACGTTGCTGGTACTCAAAGGGATATACCCTTTCTAACCTGAATAAAATCGTCTAATAATAGCCAGAAAGCAGAACAAAATATGTAATTGGATGTTGAAAGGAATAATACTGTGGTGTTAAATGTGTTCCTACCTTCTCTACCCAGTCATGTCCTTGAATGCAGTACTGTTGAAGCTTTCAAAGTACACCTAGATAAATATATCACCTTTAATCCACGATTAACTGCGTTTACAAACGAATAGCAGCACCTTTGATTGAACCACCGTTATCTTTGTATGACATAGGTTAGGTAGTTTAGCTACAAGCAGCCTCAAAAGAATCAATATATATGTTGTTGCTTGTTTTCCTTTGTACTCTTGGACCTTTTCACTATCACCACATCCTTTATACACAACAATATATAACACTATATTAACTTTATTGTGTTCATAGCACATAGGATGATCCCAATAACCCTATTAGGTCCGATGTAGGTCTTTTGTTTTATCTCCCCTGTATCATTCCATTAGATTGGTGATTAAAAGAAGTTTCAACCCATTAGTTTGGCGATAATAACACGTTTCACCCCATTCAGGTGTCGATTTCTTTATGGGCGAGAGATAACGAGCCTGTAACTTAGTACAAATTAGCTTTGGGCCGGGACATTTATATAAACAATAACAAACAAAAATCATATATAGCACAAAGGGAACTTGTAAAGTATTTTTATTTGTGAGGAAGTCTGGGAAGGCGTTTTTGTTAACCAAGGCAACCAACTAAAATATATTGCTCGAAAATAAAAAATAAATCTAGGAAAACACTGGATAATAATTACAAATATGATAATAACCAACAGGACGTCGGACCAGATAGTGCTAAGGGTATGAGAAAGGGGCAGGTCTTTGGCTGAGAGAGAGAGAGAGAGAGATATATTAATACAGACATTCATACACACAGACATACATACATGCAAACATTCACACATACGTTCATACACACATTCATAAACACATTCATTCATATATACATTCAAAAGACATTTACACAGACATACAGACACTTAGGCACATTCATACATACGTTAATACAGACATTCACACAGACAGACATACAGACACTTAGGCATATTCATACATATGTTAATACAGACATTCACACAGACAGACATACAGACACTTAGGCACATTCACACATACGTTAATACAGACATTCACACAGACAGACATACAGACACTTAGGCATATTCATACATATGTTAATACAGACATTCACACAGACAGACATACAGACACTTAGGCACATTCATACATACGTTAATACAGACATTCACACAGACAGACATACAGACACTTAGGCATATTCATACATATGTTAATACAGACATTCACACAGACAGACATACAGACACTTGGGCACATTCATACATATGTTAATACAGACATTCACACAGACAGACATACAGACACTTGGGCACATTCATACATACGTTAATACAGACATTCACACAGACATACAGACACTTGGGCACATTCATACATACGTTAATACAGACATTCACACAGACATACAGACACTTGGGCACATTCATACATACGTTAATACAGACATTCACACAGACATACAGACACTTGGGCACATTCATACATACGTTAATACAGACATTCACACAGACATACAGACACTTGGGCACATTCATACATACGTTAATACAGACATTCACACAGACATACAGACACTTGGGCACATTCATACATACGTTAATACAGACATTCACACAGACATACAGACACTTGGGCACATTCATACATACGTTAATACAGACATTCACACAGACAGACATACAGACACTTGGCACATTCATACATACGTTAATACAGACATTCACACACACAGACATACAGACACTTGGGCACATTCATACATACGTTAATACAGACATTCACACAGACAGACATACAGACACTTGGGCACATTCATACATACGTTAATACAGACATTCACACAGACATACAGACACTTGGGCACATTCATACATACATACGTTAATACAGACATTCACACAGACATACAGACACTTGGGCACATTCATACATACGTTAATACAGACATTCACACAGACATACAGACACTTGGGCACATTCATACATACGTTAATACAGACATTCACACAGACATACAGACACTTGGGCACATTCACACATACGTTAATACAGACATTCACACAGACAGACATACAGACACTTAGGCACATTCATACATACGTTAATACAGATATTCACACAGACAGACATACAGACACTTAGGCACATTCATACATACGTTAATACAGATATTCACACAGACAGACATACAGACACTTGGGCACATTCATACATACGTTAATACAGACATTCACACAGACATACAGACACTTGGGCACATTCATACATACGTTAATACAGACATTCACACAGACATACAGACACTTGGGCACATTCATACATACGTTAATGCAGACATTCACACAGACACTTGGGCACATTCACACATACGTTAATACAGACATTCACACAGACACTTGGGCACATTCACACATACGTTAATACAGACATTCACACAGACATACAGACACTTGGGCACATTCATACATACGTTAATACAGACATTCACACAGACAGACATACAGACACTTGGGCACATTCATACATACGTTAATACAGACATTCACACAGACATACAGACACTTGGGCACATTCATACATACGTTAATACAGACATTCACACAGACACTTGGGCACATTCACACATACGTTAATACAGACATTCACACAGACATACAGACACTTGGGCACATTCATACATACGTTAATACAGACATTCACACAGACATACAGACATGGGCACATTCATACATACGTTAATACAGACATTCACACAGACATACAGACACTTGGGCACATTCATACATACGTTAATACAGACATTCACACAGACATACAGACACTTGGGCACATTCATACATACGTTAATACAGACATTCACACAGACATACAGACACTTGGGCACATTCACACATACGTTAATACAGACATTCACACAGACAGACATACAGACACTTAGGCACATTCATACATACGTTAATACAGATATTCACACAGACAGACATACAGACACTTGGGCACATTCATACATACGTTAATACAGACATTCACACAGACAGACATACAGACACTTGGGCACATTCATACATACGTTAATACAGACATTCACACAGACATACAGACACTTGGGCACATTCATACATACGTTAATACAGACATTCACACAGACATACAGACACTTGGGCACATTCATACATACGTTAATACAGACATTCACACAGACACTTGGGCACATTCACACATACGTTAATACAGACATTCACACAGACACTTGGGCACATTCACACATACGTTAATACAGACATTCACACAGACACTTGGGCACATTCATACATACGTTAATACAGACACTCACACAGACAGACATACAGACACTTGGGCACATTCATACATACGTTAATACAGACATTCACACAGACATACAGACACTTGGGCACATTCATACATACGTTAATACAGACATTCACACAGACATACAGACAATTGGGCACATTCATACATACGTTAATACAGACATTCACACAGACATACAGACACTTGGGCACATTCATACATACGTTAATACAGACATTCACACAGACATACAGACACTTGGGCACATTCATACATACGTTAATACAGACATTCACACAGACACTTGGGCTCATTCACACATACGTTAATACAGACATTCACACAGACAGACATACAGACACTTAGGCACATTCATACATACGTTAATACAGATATTCACACAGACAGACATACAGACACTTGGGCACATTCATACATACGTTAATACAGACATTCACACAGACATACAGACACTTGGGCACATTCATACATACGTTAATACAGACATTCACACAGACATACAGACAATTGGGCACATTCATACATACGTTAATACAGACATTCACACAGACATACAGACACTTGGGCACATTCATACATACGTTAATACAGACATTCACACAGACATACAGACACTTGGGCACATTCATACATACGTTAATACAGACATTCACACAGACACTTGGGCTCATTCACACATACGTTAATACAGACATTCACACAGACAGACATACAGACACTTAGGCACATTCATACATACGTTAATACAGATATTCACACAGACAGACATACAGACACTTGGGCACATTCATACATACGTTAATACAGACATTCACACAGACAGACATACAGACACTTGGGCACATTCATACATACGTTAATACAGACATTCACACAGACATACAGACACTTGGGCACATTCATACATACGTTAATACAGACATTCACACAGACATACATACAGACACTTGGGCACATTCATACATACGTTAATACAGACATTCACACAGACACTTGGGCACATTCACACATACGTTAATACAGACATTCACACAGACACTTGGGCACATTCACACATACGTTAATACAGACATTCACACAGACACTTGGGCACATTCATACATACGTTAATACAGACATTCACACAGACAGACATACAGACACTTGGGCACATTCATACATACGTTAATACAGACATTCACACAGACATACAGACACTTGGGCACATTCATACATACGTTAATACAGACATTCACACAGACATACAGACACTTGGGCACATTCATACATACGTTAATACAGACATTCACACAGACATACAGACACTTGGGCACATTCATACATACGTTAATACAGACATTCACACAGACATACAGACAATTGGGCACATTCATACATACGTTAATACAGACATTCACACAGACATACATACACTTGGGCACATTCATACATACGTTAATACAGACATTCACACAGACATACAGACACTTGGGCACATTCATACATACGTTAATACAGACATTCACACAGACACTTGGGCACATTCACACATACGTTAATACAGACATTCACACAGACAGACATACAGACACTTGGGCACATTCATACATACGTTAATACAGACATTCACACAAACAGACATACAGACACTTGGGCACATTCATACATACGTTAATACAGACATTCATACAGACAGACATACAGACTTATCTATACTGATTGTAGATATTTCGGCCCATTCAGGTATCCATATTGTTTTGGCGAGTGATAGCGAGCTTGCAACGAAAATATGTTTCCCGACAATTTGATGATGATTAGAATTGTTTTGTCCCATTGTTGATTATTTGAAGACATATTCAGGTATTAAACTATTGTTGGCGAGTGATAGCGGGCTTGCAACGATTTATTTATTTATTTATTGATTTATTTGTTTTGTTAATTTGCTCCAATATATGATGGTTTGAAGATGCCTTGTCCCATTACTGACTGTTTGAAGATTATTTGAGCTAAAAATATATATATAAAATATATAACATAGGATATATGTGACCCATTAGATGATGATTTTAAGATGTAGAGGTCCTTCGTAATCTGAAGCAACAGGAAATACAGACTAACATATATATATATATATATATTTTTAAGATGTAGAGGTCCTTCGTAATCTGAAGCAACAAGCAATACAGACTAACATGTTGCATAAGGTGTTACGGTACTGAAGGGGGGGGATAACAAAAGATACTAAAGTCAAATGTTGACACTACTTACCAAGGTGGTGGTGTTGGTGTTGTTGTTGCTGTTAGTACAGTTGACAGATGAAGGGTAGGGTGGTGTGACAAGTGCCGTCATGCAGACCATTGGACCACATACACCCACACTGGTTCTCTGCACTTGGCTCACCACTCCCCCACTGTTGTTGTTGTGGTGGTTGTCCATTCAGCCACAGGTTGTCACGCATACCAATCCATGGATACCGATCTGAGGGAGGTTCATTATTATTATCATTACACACACTAACACTCACACAACACGGTTCTCACATGTCTACTGTATATAGATTTTGTTTTGTTTTTTCTTCTGGCGAGTGATAGCGAGCCTGCAATATAGGAAACCCGGCCATTTGCTTTTATACTGGCAAATGTACAAATATATCTTGAAGGAGTGGGTCTATAAACAACAACAACCAGTGTATTCCTTTGTCTGTCTTTTTTCGGTAGAAAAATTTCCCCGCTGAAGGACAGTTTCACATAATCTATTTGTTATTAATTTCACCAAAACACCAAACACCTCCAATGAAATTAATGAAAGCATATATTATGTGATCCACCAGGATTCGAACCAGGCTCGCTATCGCTCGCCTATAGGAAATCGACACCTGAATGGGCTGAAATATCTGGTGATCGCCATTTTCGTTTAGCCTTAAAGGGGTCGATATTATTAATACACAATGACCACAATGTCTGTCGGCTCGCTATCACTCGCCAGCATTTAACCCGTGGAGCCCCGGCTAGTTTTGTAATGTTTGTTCACCAGAACCCGGCCGGTTTTCAAAAAATGGTTTTATTCCAGAAACAATAGCGAATGGGTTAGGAATGAAGGAAAAACCACGAAAAAACGCTCAAAAAGCTTAAAGAATGGTCCTACAGAGCCCCCGAAAACGTATTTTACAAGAGTAAAAAATTGAAGGCAATTACCCCAACAAAACAGGTTATTGTGCGATCACGCGCACGCACGTGGACATTGAGAGTTTTCAACCATCGGCACGGTTGCGTGGGATACGTACACAGTTTCCATACAAATCTGAGCCCTCTTGAGTGGCTACACCTGAGGTTACGGTCGGCGCAATTAGGGTGACGCGCCAGGCGCGTCTCTGGGGCTGTGCGTTACATACATCGCCGACGCGTCAGACGCGTCGCTGGGGCTGTACGGGTTAATTAACTCTTAAGTGGGGTATAATTGTCATAACATTATCTAACTAATGGTGCAAAAGGGGATCTGGGAAAGGATATGTATATTTTTAGCTTTACCGTATTTGTTCCATGGTTGGTCTGTTTGGACTTCCCGTGTTTCTCTCCATTAGTTTGGAGATTATAAGACGGTTCACCACATTAGTTTTCTATAGGAACACAGTTTATCTCATTTAGCCTCTACTGTACCAGCGACGTATTTTAAATTATATTCTAGATATATTTAAACGATTTTATGCAGCTTAAGAAGGATCTGTGGTAGTAAAAACGGTTAAGTGAGATAGTTTGAAACCTATTAATTGCCTGTTAACTGAATCAAATCGTCTAATGGTAGTCAGAATAAAGTTTTATAGGACATTACCGGTACTGAATAATAGGGTAAGAGTTGATTATTATCTGGGCGCGTGATAGCTTCCCTGTAACTTACAAGCAACTGGCCTTCCACCGTGACACATTTGTCTATCATATAATGTCTGGGTGGCCATTTGTCTATCATATAATGTCTGGGTGGCCATTTGTCTATCATATAATGTCTTGGTGGACATTTGTCTATCATATAATGTCTGGGTGGCCATTTGTCTATCATATAATGTCTGGGTGGCCATTTATCTATCATATAATGTCGGGGTGGCCATTTGTCTATCATATAATGTCTGGGTGGCCATTTGTCTAACATATAATGTCTGGGTGGACATTTGTCTATCATATAATGTCTGGGTGGCCATTTGTCTATCATATAATGTCTGGGTGGCCATTTGTCTATCATATAATGTCTGGGATGCCATTCGTCTATCATATAATGTCTGGGTGGCCATTTGTCTATCATATAATGTCTGAGTGGCCATTTGTCTATCATATAATGTCTGGGTGGCCATTTGTCTATCATATTATGTCGGGGTGGCCATTTGTCTATCATATAATGTCTGGGTGGACATTTGTCTATCATATAATGTCTTGGTGGACATTTGTCTATCATATAATGTCTGGGTGGCCATTTGTCTATCATATAATGTCTGGGTGGCCATTTGTCTATCATGTAATGTCTGGGTGGCCATTTGTCTATCATATAATGTCTGGGTGGCCATTTGTCTATCATATAATGTCTGGGTGGCCATTTGTCTATCATATAATGTCTGGGTGGCCATTTGTCTATCATATAATGTCTGGGTGGCCATTTGTCTATCATATCAAAAACTGTGCTTCCGTGCTGACTCCCTGCCTAGGCAAACTCTTTCGTCTCTGTCTATCCTCTAACGTCTTCCCTTCATGCTGGAAGTTTGCTCACATTCAACCTGTCCCAAAGAAGGGTGACCGCTCTCAACCCTCCAACTATCGTCCAATTGCTCTTATCTCTTGTCTTTCTAAAGTTTTTGAAACTATTCTTGCTTCCAAATTTCTTAAGCATTTCTCTTCTCATAATCTGCTCTCAGATCGCCAGTATGGCTTCCTTAAGGGTCGCTCTACTGGTGATCTTCTTTCATATCTTACTAACTCTTGGTCATCCTCCTTTCGGGACTTCGGTGAGACTTTTTCTATTGCACTAGACATATCGAAAGCCTTCGATAGAGTCTGGCATAAATCTTTAATTTCTAAACTACCCTCCTTCGGTTTCTATCCCTCCATCTGTGCCTTTGTCTCTAATTTCCTTTCCGGCCGTTCCATAGCCGCGGTTGTGGACGGCCATTGTTCACTTCCTCACTCTATAAACTCCGGTGTTCCTCAGGGCTCTGTCCTATCTCCTATTCTCTTTCTAATTTTTATAAATGATCTCCATAACTGTACCTTAATTCCCATCCATTCATACGCAGACGACTCAACCTTGCACTACTCCATTAGTTTTTCAGAACGCCCCAGCCAGCAATCCCTCAACGACAAACGTAATGAAGCCATAGAACTCTTAAATTCTGATCTAAATACTATTTCCAATTGGGGCAGAGAAAACCTTGTTAACTTTAATGCTTCCAAAACCCAATTTCTCCATCTATCTACCGTCAGGATCTCCCAGCGGACTATCCCTTATTCTTCAACAATACAAAAATCAACCCTTCATCTTCTCTCAATATTCTTGGTGTCTCTTTTTCTTCTGCTCTCATTTGGAAGGACCATATTACCAGTCTTGCTAAGGCAGCCTCCCAGAAGCTGGGTGTGCTCAACCGCCTTAGGGGGTTCTTTTCCCCTGCACAGCTTCTTGCTCTGTACAGGGGCATAGTGCGCCCTTGTATTGAGTATTGTTCACATGTGTGGGGAGGTTCCTCTCACACTGCTCTCCTAGACAAAGTTGAAAGGAAGGCCTTTCGTATCATTAACTCCCGTCCACTCACCAACTCCCTGCAATCTCTCTCTCTCCGCCGCAATGTTGCATCTCTCTCGCTATTCTATCGCTACTATAATAATCAGTGTTCCTCAGAGCTATCCCAGTGCATACCACCTCCTTTACGTAGGGCACGTGGTACCCGTCTTGCAACTCAATCCCACCCCTACTCTGTGCAACTCTCCAACCCAAGAGTGAAACGTTACTCTCAAACTTTCTTCTACTCAACAGCTGAGCTCTGGAACTCTCTCCCAGAATCAGTCTTTCCCTCTTCCTATGACTTAAATTGCTTCAAACTCCGTGTGTCCAGGCATTTTGGCTCGAACGTCCCTTGATTTTGGCCCTGTCACTCTTTCAACTATGGGGGAGGCACTCGCTATAGGCAGTTATGCCTTTTGCCTCCCTCAATCACATAGAAAAAAAAAAAAAAAAAAAAAAATATATATAATGTCTGGGTGGCCATTTGTCTATCATATAATGTCTGGGTGGCCATTTGTCTATCATATAATGTCTGGGTGGCCATTTGTCTATCATATAATGTCTGGGTGGCCATTTGTCTATCATATAATATCGGGGCGGACATTTGTCTATCATATAATGTCAGGGTGGACATTTGTCTATCATATAATGTCTGGGTGGCCATTTGTCTATCATATAATGTCTTGGTGGCCATTTGTCTAACATATAATGTCTGGGTGGACATTTGTCTATCATATAATGTCTGGGTGGCTATTTGTCTATCATATAATGTCTGGGATGCCATTCGTCTATCATATAATGTCTGGGTGGCCATTTGTCTATCATATAATGTCTGAGTGGCCATTTGTCTATCATATAATGTCTGGGTGGCCATTTGTCTATCATATTATGTCGGGGTGGCCATTTGTCTATCATATAATGTCTGGGTGGCCATTTGTCTATCATATAATGTCTGGGTGGCCATTTGTCTATCATATAATGTCTGGGTGGCCATTTGTCTATCATATCAAAAACTGTGCTTCCGTGCTGACTCCCTGCCTAGGCAAACTCTTTCGTCTCTGTCTATCCTCTAACGTCTTCCCTTCATGCTGGAAGTTTGCTCACATTCAACCTGTCCCAAAGAAGGGTGAACGCTCTCAACCCTCCAACTATCGTCCAATTGCTCTTATCTCTTGTCTTTCTAAAGTTTTGAAACTATTCTTGCTTCCAAATTTCTTAAGCATTTCTCTTCTCATAATCTGCTCTCAGATCGCCAGTATGGCTTCCTTAAGGGTCGCTCTACTGGTGATCTTCTTTCATATCTTACTAACTCTTGGTCATCCTCCTTTCGGGACTTCGGTGAGACTTTTTCTATTGCACTAGACATATCGAAAGCCTTCGATAGAGTCTGGCATAAATCTTTAATTTCTAAACTACCCTCCTTCGGTTTCTATCCTTCCATCTGTGCCTTTGTCTCTAATTTCCTTTCCGGCCGTTCCATAGCCGCGGTTGTGGACGGCCATTGTTCACTTCCTCACTCTATAAACTCCGGTGTTCCTCAGGGCTCTGTCCTATCTCCTATTTTCTTTCTAATTTTTATAAATGATCTCCATAACTGTACCTTAATTCCCATCCATTCATACGCAGACGACTCAACCTTGCACTACTCCATTAGTTTTTCAGAACGCCCCAGCCAGCAATCCCTCAACGACAACGTAATGAAGCCATAGAACTCTTAAATTCTGATCTAAATACTATTTCCAATTGGGGCAGAGAAAACCTTGTTAACTTTAATGCTTCCAAAACCCAATTTCTCCATCTATCTACCCGTCAGGATCTCCCAGCGGACTATCCCTTATTCTTCAACAATACAAAAATCAACCCTTCATCTTCTCTCAATATTCTTGGTGTCTCTTTTTCTTCGGCTCTCATTTGGAAGGACCATATTACCAGTCTTGCTAAGGCAGCCTCCCAGAAGCTGGGTGTGCTCAACCGCCTTAGGGGGTTCTTTTCCCCTGCACAGCTTCTTGCTCTGTACAGGGGCATAGTGCGCCCTTGTATTGAGTATTGTTCACATGTGTGGGGAGGTTCCTCTCACACTGCTCTCCTAGACAAAGTTGAAAGGAAGGCCTTTCGTATCATTAACTCCCGTCCACTCACCAACTCCCTGCAATCTCTCTCTCTCCGCCGCAATGCTAAGTCTATTTTAATTGTAGGGGATTCAATGATTAAATACCTTGGTAGGGCTACTAACACACATGTTGGTAAAGTTGTCTGTCTGCCTGGTGCCGGAGTCGAGAAGGTGTCAGAAAAGCTAGATGGTGTCATGGAAGCGAGTGGAGAGGACCCCATCATCTTCCTCAACGCAGGGAGCAACGACATTTGGAAATGCAGGACTGAGGAGTTGCTCACCACGTACCAGGAAATGTTGGAGAGGATCAAGGAGAAGGGTGGAGTTCCTGTGGTACACAGTATCCTACCAAGAAGAGGGGTAAGGAAGGAATGGTCCTCCAGGGCTATTGGTGTAAATAGCCGGCTGGAGAAGTATTGCAAGGCAAATACTATTCCATTCCTGGATAACTGGACCCTCTTCTACGGTAAGGATGAACTGTATGCCCAGGATGGAGTACATCTCTCTCGACTAGGAGTTTCGACCTTAGCCAGCTCACTCGACAAGTTTGTTGCGGGGTTTTGTTAATAAACCATAGGTGTGTAAGTAAAATAGAATCCCAGCCACATCAAATTGATAGTAATAACGAACATTCTGATAGCGTAGATGTTCCGTCTAGGTCCAGTAGTTCAACAGGTAAAAATAAATTAGTTAAAAACAATAGAAAAATAGTTGCAAATACAAGTAATAGTTTGAGTGTTTATTATACAAATTGCAGGAGTTTATGTAACAAAATGAACGAACTTAGAGCACTGGTTAGCAAAGAAAATATAGATATAATAGCGCTAACTGAAACATGGATTAATACAGAAACCAGGCATTTTTTAGCAGAGTTTGATATACCGGGATATAGTTTGTTTAAATATGACCGAACAAGTAAGAGGGGTGGCGGTTATAGCAGTGTTTGTCAGGAGTTCATTAAAAAGCTGTACTAAATCAGGTATTAGAGTAAATAATGAAAATGAAAGTGTTTGGGTAGAAGTTAACGAAGGTAGTGAGACTTTAGTTATTGGAGTTATGTATAGACCGCCAAATATGAGTAGAAATGACGGAACATCATTATGGGAGGAAATTAAAATAGCATCAAGGCTTAGCAACGTGTGCATTATGGGGGATTTTAATTTCCCTAATATAGATTGGCAGCAACAAATAGGCGACTCTGATTCAAAGGAGTTTATTGAGGTAGTACAAGATAGTTTTTTAACTCAATTCATAGATACGCCAACTAGAGGTGATAATATTCTCGATTTAGTTTTCAGTAACAATGAACATATGATAAATAGTGTAGAAATCGGGGACCACCTAGGAAATAGTGATCACAATTCTGTGTATTTTAATATACAATGGAAAGGTAATACCAGAGAGAATACAACATTAATACCTGACTTCAGAAAAGCCAATTATGGTGGGTTAAGAGAAGCCCTGTTAGCGGACCCTATGGTCAAAAAATTAAGTCGATCCAGGTGTCCAAATGAGTGTATCCTTTCTCAGGCACCTGTCATCTTAAGTCAGGAGGAGACGTCAAACTTGGTAGATACATACGATAATTTTATCAAGTCAGTATTCAATGCGCAAAATAAATATATCCCCAAAAGAAAATTTAGATCAACACAGAACCAACCCAAATGGATGAATAATAGACTATTAGATCTTCTAGGACAAAAGAGAGGAATATATAGAAAAATTAGAAAAGGCGAAATTCACCTACTTGCTTACTATCAGAATCTATCAAGACAGGTAAAAAAGGATATTAGGAAAGAAAAAAGAAATTATGAAATTAAGGTTGCCAATGACTCAAAAAATAATCCTAAAGCTTTTTACCAACTATATAAATCCAAGGTTAGAGATGTAATTGGTCCCCTTAAAACTTCTATAGGAAAATTGACAGAAAGTGATTTAGAAATGTGCAGTACATTAAATAGTCAATTTCTTTCCGTTTTCACTAATGAAAATTTGGCACAGTTTCCAGAAGTCCGTAAGGTATACAGCGATAGTATAGAAAATAGGTTAAGTACGGTTACTATAAGTAGAAATGATGTGGTTAAGGAAATTGACAGACTGAAACCTCATAAATCGCCTGGTCCTGATGAGGTATATGCTAGAGTATTAAAAGAATGCAGAGATGAGTTAAGTTATCCATTAACATTTCTATTTAACAAGTCATTAGAAACAGGTATAGTTCCAGAAGCTTGGAAGCTTGCAAATGTAGTTCCGATCTTCAAAAAAGGTGATAAATCAATAGCATCCAATTACCGTCCCATTAGTCTCACTTCAATCATAGGAAAACTACTAGAGTCAATTATTGCTAGGAAAATGAGAAACCACTTAGAAACATTTAACTTAATCAATTCTTCTCAGCATGGATTCACTCAGGGACGGTCTTGCCTTACTAATTTGCTTAGTTTTTTCTCAGAGGTATATGAAGCAGTAGATAATGACAAGTCATATGATATTATATATTTAGATTTCAGTAAAGCTTTCGACAGAGTCCCTCATGAGAGATTGATGAGAAAGGTTGAGGCACATGGAATAGGTGGGGCGTTGTTAGGATGGATTAGGTCATGGCTAATTGGTAGGAAGCAGAGAGTCAGCATAAATGGTACCAAGTCAGAATGGGGAGCAGTCAAAAGTGGTGTCCCCCAGGGATCGGTATTAGGTCCCCTGTTGTTTCTTATATACATAAATGACCTAGATTTAGGTATAACTAGTAGGATAAGTAAATTCGCAGACGATACTAAAATAGGGAGATCAATTGATTCAGATAGCGATATAGAGTGCCTCCAAAGGGATCTAGATACCTTACATGAATGGTCAGTAAATTGGCAGATGAAGTTTAACATTGACAAATGCAAGGTATTAAAGATAGGGAAGATGCAAACAAATTTTAAATATAAACTAGCTAATTTAGAATTAGAAAATTCAGACTGCGAGAAAGATCTAGGTGTGTTTGTTAGCAATGATTTGAAGCCTAGAAAACAGTGTATAAGCGTTCGTAATAAGGCAAACAGGATTCTCGGGTTCATCTCTAGGAGTGTGAGTAACAGAACTGCTGATGTTATCTTAAAACTTTACTTGTCATTAGTGAGACCCCACATGGATTATGCTGTCCAATTTTGGTGTCCTTATTACAGAATGGACATAGATTCATTGGAGAGAGTACAGCGTAGAATGACAAAAATGATCCATAATATTAGAAATCTTTCGTATGAAGAAAGGTTGAAGAAATTAGGTTTACATTCGTTAGAGAGACGCAGAGTTAGAGGGGATATGATAGAGGTGTTCAAGTGGGTTAGTGGGATTAACAAAGGGGACATGGCAAATGTACTAAAGCTCAGTGATAGCGAAAGAACTCGTACCAATGGTTTCAAATTAGATAAATTTCGTTTCAGAAAAGATATAGGCAAGTATTGGTTTGGTAACAGAGTTGTAGATGGGTGGAATGGACTACCAAGTGCTATAGTGGGATCTAAAACTGTAGGGAGCTTTAAGATAAAATTAGATAAGCATATGGACGAGAGGGGTTGGGTGTGAGGGGGGATCAGCCGGGTTGGGCCAATCGGCGCTCTGCAGACCTCCATAATCCTGCGTTAATCTCTGACCGTTTTGGTGAGATGATCCTCAGGGTATTAGAGTGTGAAGCCTATAATTGGGCTTTGTAATTGAATTGGGGTTGTGTGGGACAGGGATCTGCCTTGCTTAGGCCAATCGGCTTTCTGCAGACTCCCATTTTCTTATGTTTATGTTCTTATGTTAAGGGTTGGGTGTGAAGGGGGATCAGCAGGGTTGGGCCAATCAGCGCTCTGCAGACCCCCGTAATCCTGCGTTAATCTCTAACCGTTTTGGTAAGATGATCCTCAGGGTATTAGAGTGTTGAGCCTATAATTAGGCTTTGTAATTGGGGTTGTGTGGGACAGGGATCTGCCTTGCTTAGGCCAATCGGCTTTCTGCAGACTCCCATTTTCTTATGTTCTTATGTTCTTAATGTTGCATCTCTCTCGCTATTCTATCGCTACTATAATAATCAGTGTTCCTCAGAGCTATCCCAGTGCATACCACCTGGGATATGCACTGGGCACGTGGGCACGTGGTATGACGGGCACGTGGTACCCGTCTTGCAACTCAATCCCACCCCTACTCTGTGCAACTCTCCAACCCAAGAGTGAAACGTTACTCTCAAACTTTCTTCTACTCAACAGCTGAGCTCTGGAACTCTCTCCCAGAATCAGTCTTTCCCTCTTCCTATGACTTAAATTGCTTCAAACTCCGTGTGTCCAGGCATTTTGGCTCGAACGTCCCTTGATTTTGGCCCTGTCACTCTTTCAACTATGGGGGAGGCACTCGCTATAGGCAGTTATGCCTTTTGCCTCCCTCAATCACATAGAAAAAAAAAAAAAAAAAAAAAAAAATATATATAATGTCTGGGTGGCCATTTGTCTATCATATAATGTCTGGGTGGCCATTTGTCTATCATATAATGTCTGGGTGGCCATTTGTCTATCATATAATGTCTGGGTGGCCATTTGTCTATCATATAATATCGGGGCGGACATTTGTCTATCATATAATGTCTGGGTGGACATTTGTCTATCATATAATGTCTGGGTGGCCATTTGTCTATCATATAATGTCTGGGTGGCCATTTGTCTATCATATAATGTCTGGGTGTCCATTTGTCTATCATATAATGTCTGGGCGGACATTTGTCTATCATATAATGTCTGGGTGGCCATTTGTCTATCATATAATGTCTGGGTGGCCATTTGGCTATCATATAATGTCTGGGTGGCCATTTGTCTATCACATAATGTCTTGGTAGCCATTTGTCTATCATATAATGTCTGGGTGGACATTTGTCTATCATATAATGTCGGGGTGGCCATTTGGCTATCATATAAGGTCTGGGTGGCCATTTGTCTATCACATAATGTCAGGGTAGCCATTTGTCTATCATATAATGTCGGGGTGGACATTTGTCTATCACATAATGTCGGGGTAGCCATTTGTCTATCATATAATGTCTGGGTAGCCATTTGTCTATCATATAATGTCTGGGTGGCCATTTGTCTATCATATAATGTCTGGGTGGCCATTTGTCTATCATATAATGTCTGGGTGGCCATTTGTCTATCATATAATGTCTGGGTGGCCATTTTCTAGTTTGAAGGAAGTCTGGGAATACATTTTTGTTAGGTGAGGGAATAAACTGAAACACATCACTCGAATATGACAACAACAAATAAAACTAGTAAAAACCTCATTAATAATTGATCAAACTATCGTAATAACCCACAAGCCGTCGGACCAGATAATGTTAAGGTGTTTGTGGGTGAATTATCCTCTCCATTCCTCTTTGTTAATATACACCAATGATCTGATCCATAAATTATTAGAGGAAGGAAACATTGGCTGTATACTTGTCCCTTCAACCCTATTTGATCCGAGGGGGGTCTTTTAGAACTTCCCTTGTTTTATTTCATTAGTTTGAAGATTATAAGACGTATCAACACAATAGTTTGCTGATAATAACACACTAAACCCCATTCAGGCATCAATCTTGTCTGGGGGAGCAAAAAAGTACCTTTGACCGGGTCATTCTTTTATGGAAACGTGTACAAATATTGCTTTAACCCTTTCACCACCATTATGGAATGTTCAATATATTCTGGTTACAATTAATTGATTATCTTTAGTTTGTAATCTATGTATACGACTCAAATGTGTAAATATAATCTAAATACAACCTCATAGTACGATAGGTTCTTGTTAAGCTGCATGACATCTTCAAATTATAGCCAGTATCAAAGGTTAAAAGGCGTCATGTTGCTGAAGTGGTTAAGGGGGTCTGGCTGGTCACGGCGACGAACTAAAAAAAAATGTTTGAAAATATCCAAAGGAAGCCAAATCCTTATTATTAATAATTTAACAATAATAACTCTCAAGACGTCAGACCAGATAGTATAAAAGCATTCATAGGATAAGTTCACCTACACACCATAACACACACACACAGACATACCCACACACACATACACACCATAACACACACACACACACACCATGACATCATAGCATAGCCACGCATCATAACACTAACCAACACAAAGGGAGTACAAAGGAGTACAAAGGAAATCAAGCAACAACAGATCTAGTGACCCTTCTAGGTTGCTTGTCCTCCAAAACACTGAGGATCAAGTGTCCAACCAGTGGTTTAGAGTGGGTAAGGGAACATTGGAAAGGGAATTACTGCCCTGGAACTAATGTCTGTGGCAGGATTAGGAAGTTAGTAGGGGACAGATGGGTTAGTAACTGAGGGGGGGATAAAATAAAGTTATTCATTTACAAACGCAGTCAGGTCGCGGGTTTGATGCATATTTGTCTAGGCAGAGTTTAAATGGATCAACGGTGATGCAGTCTATAATGTTTCGGGTAAGCCCATTCCACAAGTTGACAACTCGATTGAAGAAGAAATTCTTAGATTCGTGTGAGTTAAAAGATTTACCAATAATTTTGCAACCGTTTCCCCGCGTGTAATTAGATTGGTCGATAGTGAAGTACTTACTACAGTTCATATTGTCGATGCCTTTGATGATTTTGAACACTTGAATTAAGTCACCTCTTAATCTGCGCTGGGTTAAAGGAAATAGATTTAATTCTTTAAGACGCTCTTCGTATGGTTTGTTCTTTAGGCTAGGTATCATTTTGGTAACTCTATGTTGAACCCGTTCTAGCTTGTTTATATCTTTTTGGTAATAAGGGCACCAGGATTGAATGCAGTATTCCAGAAGAGGGCGGACTAAGGAATTGTAAAGGGTTAGGATAACGTCTTTGGATTTATGCTCAAATGACCTGCCTATAAAGCCAATTATTTTGTTTGCCTTCTTAACAACTTCTGAACATTGTTGACTCGGTTTTAGGTTACTCGATATTGTTACTCCCAGATCGGTTTCTCTGTTTACATTCTTAAGCTGAGTGCCATTCATCGAATAGTTTGTTTTCTCATTTAGGTATCCGATATGAAGTACTTTACATTTATCCGAATTGAAACTCATTTGCCAAATTTGGGCCCAACATGACAATTTATCTAGATTGTGTTGCATATCGTCAACTTGTTCTTTTGAGAGTACGCTATTTGCAATTTTTGTATCGTCAGCAAATTTTGAGATTGTACAGGTGAGACCCTCATCTATGTCGTTGATGTAAATTAGAAAGATAATTGGTCCTAGTACCGATCCCTGGGGTACCCCGCTACTTACATTGGTCCATTTAGATGCCTTACCGTTTATGACTACTCTTTGCTTTCTGTCGCTGAGCCAATTTTCTATCAATTTCAACACACCGTCTTGTATTCCATGCGCTTTTAGTTTTAGCAGTAAACGTTTGTGGGGAACTTTGTCAAAGGCCTTTTGAACAACACACACACCATATCACACACACACACACACACACACACACACACACACACACCATAACATCATAACATAGCCACGCATCATAACACTAACCAACACCCCAACACACACACCATAACACACACACACCATAACACACACACACACACACTACAACATCATAGCATAGCCACACATCATAACACTAACCAACACCCCAACACACACACCATAACACACACACACACACCACAACATCATAGCATAGCGACACATCATAACACTAACCAACACCCCAACACACACACCATATCACACACACATTCCATATTACACATACACCATACAATACACACGCACCAAAATATTCACTCATACCATAACAAACAAACACACACACACACACACCATAACATCATAACACTAACCAATACCCCAACACACACACCATACCATAACAAACAAACAAACACACACACACACACTGTAACATACACATACCACCATAGTACACACACCATAACATCATAACATAGCCACACATCATAACACTAACCAACACCACAACACACACACCATATCACACACACATTCCATATTACACATACACCATACAAAACACACGCACCAAAATATACACTCATACCATAACAATAAAAAACACACACACACACACACACACTGTAACATACATATACCACCATAGTACACATACCATAACATCATAACATAGCCACACATCATAACACTAACCAACACCACAACACACACACCATACCACACACACACACACTGTAACATACACATACTACCATAGTACACACACCATAACATCATAACATAGCCACACATCATAACACTAACCAACACCACAACACACACACCATATCACACACACATTCCATATTACACATACACCATACAAAACACACGCACCAAAATATACACTCATACCATAACAATCAAACACACACACACACACACACTGTAGCATACACATACCACCATAGTACACACACCATAACACATACCACAACGCACACATCATAATACACACACACACACTGTAACATACACATACCACCATAGTACACACACCATAACACATACCACAATGCACACATCATAATACACACACGCCATAGCACAGACGGTGGCCGAGCGCGCTTAGTACTCTGTATTGGGAGCACTAGTTATGGTGTCGGCGGTTCGATCCCACGTGCCGGCAGGGGAAGTTCTCTCAAAAACTTTCCCTGGCCGTGAAGGCAAGGTCTGGACGGACCCTCTCGGGGGACCCACAAAGTCTCCTGCCCACGTCCTACTCCCTCGGGGGTATGTAGGCGCTCTCGTTAGCAGCCAGGATCAGTCTGTTGATCCCTTAGAATAAGATATAGGTTAAGTCTCTGTATTTTCAGCCCCATTGGCTGCCGGCTTGAAATAAACCGATTATTATTATTATTATTACTATTATTATTATGCACGCCATAACACACACACTATACCACACAGACACGCACACATCATAACACGCACACACACTCCATAATACACACACACACACTACATAAAACAGACACACACACTATAGCATACAGACACACACACACTCACATCCTGAAACACATACACACACCATAACACACACACATGCTTACACCATAACACACACACAAACACATGCTTACACCATAACACACACAACAACAACCATACTACGTACACATCATAACACATATACAGTATATACCCTAAAACAATACACACCGAAACATACAAAATTTATAAGGAACACAAATAGTCCATAACAGACATACACTCCATAACACACGCATCACACTCATGGTAAAACACACATACAGCATAACACACATACACTAAATATTATACATATACTGTGCAGGAATTTCCACTTTTCCTGGCGAGCAGTAGCGAGCCACGCACAATATCTTTCTAGTTAACCCTTCCAGGACAATGACGCTTTTTCACTATTATTTGTCTAACATCAGACATTCTGACAGTTTGTAATACATTGCTGGCTCGCTATTTCTCGCCTAGAAAAACATTGACACCTTAATGGAACGAAATGTCAGATAATCACCAACAATTTAGTTTGGAAGGGACTGGGGGACATTTGTCGTAGCTTTAAAGGGGTCCGTCTTATTATTTAACAACAACAACAACAACAACAGTGCCTGGCTGCTCGCTATCACCTTCCATGAATTAATAAACTTTTAAGTTGGGGTAAATTATCGAAACATTTTCCAACTAATGTGGCAAAAGAGGGTCTGGGGAAGGATATATAATAAAGAGGGTTTGGGGAAGGATATATAATAAAGAGGGTCTGGGGAAGGATATATAATAAAGAGGGTCTGGGGAAGGATATATAATAAAGAGGGTTTGGGGAAGGATATATAATAAAGAGGGTCTGGGAAGGATATATAATAAAGAGGGTCTGGGGAAGGATATATAATAAAGGGTTTGGGGAAGGATATAATAAAGAGGGTCTGGGGAAGGATATATAATAAAGAGGGTTTGGGGAAGGAATATATAATAAAGGGTCTGGGAAGGATATATAATAAGAGGGTCTGGGGAAGGATATAATAAAGAGGGTTTGGGGAAGGATATAATAAAGAGGGTCTGGGGAAGGATATATAATAAAGAGGGTTTGGGGAAGGATATATAATAAAGAGGGTCTGGGAAGGATATATAATAAAGAGGGTCTGGGGAAGGATATATAATAAAGAGGGTTTGGGGAAGGATATATAATAAAGAGGGTCTGGGGAAGGATATATAATAAAGAGGGTTTGGGGAAGGATATATAATAAAGAGGGTCTGGGAAGGATATATAATAAAGAGGGTCTGGGGAAGGATATATAATAAAGAGGGTTTGGGGAAGGATATATAATAAAGAGGGTCTGGGGAAGGATATATAATAAGAGGGTTTGGGGAAGGATATATAATAAAGAGGGTCTGGGAAGGATATATAATAAAGAGGGTCTGGGGAAGGATATATAATAAAGAGGGTTTGGGGAAGGATATATAATAAAGAGGGTCTGGGGAAGGATATATAATAAAGAGGGTTTGGGGAAGGATATATAATAAAGAGGGTCTGGGAAGGATATATAATAAAGAGGGTCTGGGGAAGGATATATAATAAAGAGGGTTTGGGGAAGGATATATAATAAAGAGGGTCTGGGGAAGGATATACTGTATAATAAATGCTTTTGTGTAAAACACTACTTCCCACATTGTTCTGGGATAGCCAATAGAACCTGTAACTTAGAATCAATTGGTCTTCAGCCTGGACATTGTTCTGGGATAGCCAATAGAACCTGTAACTTAGAATCAATTGGTCTTCAGCCTGGACATTGTTCTGGGATAGCCAATAGAACCTGTAACTTAGAATCAATTGGTCTTCAGCCTGGACATTGTTCTGGGATAGCCAATAGAACCTGTAACTTAGAATCAATTGGTCTTCAGCCTGGACATTGTTCTGGGATAGCCAATAGAACCTGTAACTTAGAATCAATTGGTCTTCAGCCTGGACATTGTTCTGGGATAGCCAATAGAACCTGTAACTTAGAATCAATTGGTCTTCAGCCTGGACATTGTTCTGGGATAGCCAATAGAACCTGTAACTTAGAATCAATTGGTCTTCAGCCTGGACATTGTTCTGGGATAGCCAATAGAACCTGTAACTTAGAATCAATTGGTCTTCAGCCTGGACATTGTTCTGGGATAGCCAATAGAACCTGTAACTTAGAATCAATTGGTCTTCAGCCTGGACATTGTTCTGGGATAGCCAATAGAACCTGTAACTTAGAATCAATTGGTCTTCAGCCTGGACATTGTTCTGGGATAGCCAATAGAACCTGTAACTTAGAATCAATTGGTCTTCAGCCTGGACATTGTTCTGGGATAGCCAATAGAACCTGTAACTTAGAATCAATTGGTCTTCAGCCTGGACATTGTTCTGGGATAGCCAATAGAACCTGTAACTTAGAATCAATTGGTCTTCAGCCTGGACATTGTTCTAGGATAGCCAATAGAGCCTGTAACTTAGAATCAATTGGTCTTCAGCCTGGACATTGTTCTGGGATAGCCAATAGAACCTGTAACTTAGAATCAATTGGTCTTCAGCCTGGACATTGTTCTGGGATAGCCAATAGAGCCTGTAACTTAGAATCAATTGGTCTTCAGCCTGGACATTGTTCTGGGATAGCCAATAGAGCCTGTAACTTAGAATCAATTGGTCTTCAGCCTGGACATTGTTCTAGGATAGCCAATAGAGCCTGTAACTTAGAATCAATTGGTCTTCAGCCTGGACATTGTTCTGGGATAGCCAATAGAACCTGTAACTTAGAATCAATTGGTCTTCAGCCTGGACATTGTTCTGGGATAGCCAATAGAGCCTGTAACTTAGAATCAATTGGTCTTCAGCCTGGACATTGAGCCTAAAATTGAGCTTGAAATGGACTGGTTTGGTATTTTTCAGTTTAATATAAGTATGGCAATACGTTATTGTTAGCATTGGGAACAAACTAAAACAATTTGTTCAAAATTGGGAAAAACAAGCAAAATCCTCCATATTTATTAAACAAAATAGCATAATAACCCACAGACGTCGGACCAGATAGTGTAAAGGTGGTTTGGGGGGAAATGTTAAACCCTTTTGTTGCAGTTACTGTACAGGTATGTCCTGGAAGTATACTGGAATTATTAGCCCATTAAATCTTGTGGAGATGTGTGCGAGTGATCAGGAGCATGGCAGACCCCCGTCCGCTCTCCGGCAAGTCTGCCGCAGCACTGAGGCTCTGTGGTGTGGTCTCACAAGATATATTCAGTGCTGCCAAAGAGAAATTTAGTGGAACACTACTAATTATTAGCAAATATTGCCGATGTCTGTAGTAATGCTGTGGATGAACCCCGCTAGCTAGGGAGCTTGTTCTGGTGTTATTTGAAATATGTTTTCGTTTAGTGTTTTACCGCAAACATTTCATTTAATTCAGGCACTTGCTTAAGCAATGAGGAGTGCCTGAATGAGCCCTTTTATAGTAGAAAATCCCCCGCACAAATTGGGTTAAGGTAGAAGGGGTGTCTGGGGTGACGTTTGTGTAATTCAAAGGATAGGGGGTGGGGGGAGGGGAGTAGGATAATCCCCTTCTGCAGGATAGGGGGTGGGGGGAGGGGAGTAGGATTATCCCCTTCTGCAGGATAGGGGGTGGGGGGAGGGGAGTAGGATAATCCCCTTCTGCAGGATAGGACTCTTTAATATATTTCCAATCTAACCGGTCAGATGTTAGCCTGTTCCATCCCACTTCAGCAAACTTCCATCCGTTTATCTGGTTATCTTTCTACCTCTCCAGGCTCACATTTCGTTGCTTTAGTTGTCTTATCTTCCACCCATACCACGCTTTTCGAAAGGGTAAATGTCAACAGCATTTTGTCTCATCAGCTTCTTTCCTCTTAATATTTCCCTACAATCTCTCTCTACACACCACATTGTTTTATCTCTCTCAATCTTCTACCGCTATCACAATAATCAGCGTTGTTCCGTATGTGCCTCATCTTTTACGGAGAGTGGGGGGCACCCGCCTATCAACACACTCCGATATCTATTCTGTCCAACTCTCTAACCCAAGCATGAACTGATTTTCGCGATCTTTCGTCAACTTAACATGTTAGCTGTGGAACTTTCTCCCTCAATCGGCATTTCCCTAATCCTATGACTTAAACTGCTTCAAACTCCATGTGTCCAGATATTTGGGCTCTTAACTTCCGCGAAATTTGGCTCTCTGTAACTTTCAACTTTGGGGGAGACACTTGTTACAGGCAGCTTTACCTTTTCTTTCCTTCATTAATATAAAAAACAAAACAAAAAATCATGCACACTTTACAGTAATTCCACAAGGCTTTCCACTTTTTGTAGAGAGCAGGTGCGATCTATCTATATTGTTTTTCCAGTAAACCCTTTAACCCCTAAAGTACCAGAGACTCACGTTATGTGTCGGCACTGTATGTAACCTAAACCTCAGAGCCGCATAGGGTGCGCCGCGGTTAATTACTCCGGTCCTACGGCAGCTAAAGGGCTCAGATTTGTATGGGAACTGCGTAAGTATCCCACGCAATAATTCCCATGGTTGAAAGCCCTCTAATTCCAGCTGCGTGCGCGTGAGCGCGCAAAAAACGTGTTTTTGCCCACCCATTTCCCCATGTTAATTCCGACTTTCTGGCGCCCTTAGTAGGACCCCTTAATGACTTAGGGGATCGTTTTTTGGTGTTTTTTTTCCTTCATTTCTAACTCATTCCAGGTGTTTTCTGGAAGAAAACAAATGTGTTGACAACCTGCCGGGCCTGGAGTGTACATTTATATTATATTGCCTGGTGCTCAGTGAATTAAGGGGAGGTGGTTTGTTTTGTTTGGACTCCATTCTACTTTAAGTTTAGCCTCATTAGTTTTGAGATTTTAAGACATTTGATTCATTTGTTTGGTTAAGTTAAGACCTTTTGTGCCATTTATGTGTCTATTTTTTCCTGACGACCGGGAAATTTGTTCTTCTAAATTTTTTACAAAGTTATCTTAAAAGGGGGTCTTGCGGGATATCTTTAAGCTTAATGCAGGTCTATGGAGTGTCCTTGTTATATCTCCATCAAGTATAAACTAATTTACCCCCTATATCCCCTTTCAATATAAATTGTACATTTTTCGGAAGAAAAATGTCCTGGCCGAAGGCACGAAAGGTCTTAATATTGACGAAGAAATGTCGCGAAAGGTCTTAAAATCGACAAACCTATGGAATGAACGTCTTAAAATCTCAAAAATAATATGCTAAAGATGAGGGAGATGGGGATCCATAAAAAGCGAGTACTTTCCCCTTATGGCTTTTCTGTTATTTTCTGGCAAACTTCAAACGATCATGAAAAGACTTTGTGTCATAATTATTTGGTTTAGTATTAGTTGTAGGTACAGTCAAAACCAATAGTCCACGAAAACCTTGATGATAATTTGTGTGATTACTGGAGAGAGGGACATTAACTCCATCTTTATACAACTTGGAAGAAAGAGTAGCTTACTTGTTACCGGCTATTATATTACTGGAGAGAGGAACATTAACTCCATCTTTATACAACTTGGAAGACAGAGTAACTTACTTGTTACCTGTTATTATAAACATGTGAGGGATGTCAAGGTAATATGATGCTAACTTAAAATTAGTTAGTTTTTGACAAACTTTTAACTTTGACTGTACATTGCTATCAAGATAGTAACTTACCGGGGTTCTTTGCGATGAAAAAGTTATTGAGTGTGTTGAAGTTGTCCACTGCCAGGTCTCCCCCACGGTTTTTGCAAACCTTGCTGGCCTCGCTCCACGTCACCTCGGTGTGGTTGAAGTGGTAACAGTTGTATTCAAATATCTCGAACGGCCACACACATTGCTTAATTTGGTTGTCTGAAACAAGTCCAACAATAAATACATTAATTCCGTTATATGATCTGTTAAGTCCTTCAGTACCACAGACCCATGTTCATTATATTATAGTTATCTTTAGATGAATATATTCAGCTTAGGAAGAGCATGTAGGAATTAGTAGTTCTTAACCCATTCAGAACCAGCGACTTTCTTTTCATGATATTCTGGTAACTATTATAGGATTGTATTCAGCTTAGGAAGGACCTGTAACAAATAAAAGGCCACATATCACCTCAATTACTTCTTTTAGCTACCACAAATCCATCCTAAGCTGATTATAATCATCTAACAGTTGTCAGAATATGATGAAAAGAACGTAACTGGTACTGAACGGGTTAATGGATCATTGTTGATGCCTTTGATTTATAGATAATATTTCCAAGTTAAGATATGTCTAATAACTCTATTGGGTTACAAGTCTTAACGTATTGTTAACTCTTTATGGTGACAACAGTTTATATATTATTATAAAAACTGCATCAGATTAGGTAATTATATTCAAAAGAACACAAAGGGTACAAAAGAGTTTTTTCTTTTCTATATTCAACTACTCCCTTTCGGGCATAGGCTCAGAGCCTGTACATTCAACCGTTAATCATTGAACGGTGAAGCCTGTGAGGTCTCGTTCCAGTCTAGGGGGTGAGACATGTGAAACACTTTTTGCTGCAACCAGCCCCTGCCATCTTGCCTTTGCAGGATGCATGTGGTTTAGTTGCCCACTCATAGCTCGAAGCAGCCCCATCTCAAAAGGTGCCTCACTCCAATGCTTCACTGCCTCATCTCCTAGACTCGGACACTCACTCTCAGAATGCCACCTATTGAGCAATAAACTCACTAGACATTGTCCCCCTGTAGCATATTTTGAATATAGGAATATTCATACAGTGCTATTTAATCAGGGTACAATGAGGGTATGTATTTGGCGTTTTGTTTCAGTGTGGTATTGCACTGACACTAGGTACAGCACAAATTCCATCCTAATAATATCTTCCCATTGACATATCGGGATTCGAACCCGGGTCTATTGGATTACCAGTCCAGTGGCAAGAACACTCCACCACACCTCAACAACAGGTCTTGCAACCCCTCGAGGTTACTTTCTCTCTAAGTTACTGCTGTTTTAAGCCCCCAACAGTTTCTCAGAGAGGATATGATGAAGTGTGAATTCAATTAGGTTAATCAAATAACAATACATTACTAGGAAATAATGTATTGATTTACAAAATATTGTAGTCATACGTGGGTTTTGGGCAAGGTGCTTGTCTAAGCGAACTTTAAAAGAATAAACGGTGTTGCAGTCTATAACATCTCGGGGAAGCCCATTCCACAGATTAGGAAGGACATATGGTAGTTAGCAGGTCAATATTTGTCACTCCTGTTAACACTATATTTGTATGAACAATCAGCAACACAAAACACATGGATTATAACAAAATGAGCACGCGTAATGTTGTGAAAAAACAATTTTGCGTGACAATTCACACTTTGTTCAGTCTTTTTATAAACGCGAATGATACATAATATGTTTTTTATAATGAATACTATATTTATTATACTTCCAGAATGTGCTGTACCATAATTATCATTGTGTTCTTAAGTTAAATAACATATACAGTATATCCGACTTGAGTTTTGGGGATCACAGTACTTTTAATATCTAAAATGACCTTCTGTGTTTGTGAAGCTTCCTCCTGAACTGAACAGTGTGGTAGTAATTTGAATGTGTTAATAGTTATCCTTGCCCTAATTCATTTAATGCAAAGTCATAGTATATGTAGGGTTGATGTTGTTATTAACCCATTGGCTGCGGATATGTTTGGGCTATTTAGGGCATATTCAGGCACTCCTGAATGATAAATCAAGCATCTGCATTAACCCACTGAACCCCAGCGACGACAACGTGTCATCGGCAATGTATGTAACGCTAAACCCCAGCAACGACAACGTGTCGTTACTGGTACTCCGGTCCCAATTACTCCGGTCCAATGGCACCTAGAGGGCTCAGATTTGTATGGGAACTGTGTAAGTATCCCACGCAACCTTGGCGATGGTTGAAAATTCTCAAAGTCCAACCGCGTGTGCGTGAGCGTGCAAAAACCTGTTTTTTGGGTGTTTTTGCCTTCAATTTTTCACTCTTCTAAAATCTGTTTTCGGGGGCTCCGTAGGACCAATTTTTGACCTTTTTGATCGTTTTTTTTTTTTTTTTTTTCCCTTCATTCCTAACCCATTCGCTATTGTTTCTGGAAAAAACAAAAATTCAAATCCTGCCGGTCCCTGGTGGTACATTTATTTATAACTAGCTGGGGCTCAGTGGGTTAAATGAAGTGTATTCTGCCAAAAACTAGGTGAAAATAGCTTCAAAATGAGACCAGAATGGACCCCGTACGTGGTCTGGTTCACCCGCAGTGGTACCAGTGAAACGTGGGAAACCCGCAATTTGGTAGCACTCGCTCGCTTGGCTACACTGTTGTGAGACACAGAGAGAGACCCGCGCGAGACACAGTCAACCTCAGTGAGCCTCTCGCTGCTCTGAGGGTCGGAGGTGGGCCCCTCACGCTCCCGCCCACTGACACTCGATTTTTACGGTTTTTACAGGCTTTTAAAGCCTGGAAATTGCTGTAACTTGCCAGGACGTTCCAGAACGTCACCCGCAACGAAAGGGTTAAAGTCATAATCAAGTGTAGCCAAAACTGTCGTACATGACTGAACAGTGGCTGAATATACCAAAAACTGTACAATAACAACAGGAAAGTGAGAGAGAGAGAGGGGGGGGGGGGAGGGGAGGGATTTAAAACAATAGTGATAAAGAAACAATAACAATCGAGCAAGGGAAACACTAAAAACATAAAGAGAAAATATATATGACAGACTAACCAATATTATACGCTGTGGTTAACTCCTTACGAGCGGCCTAGGCGGTAATTTATATGTACCGCCCAGCGGGGTGTTTTTACCCTAAATAGGGTTGTTTACGTGATCATTTTCATGCCTAAATAAGACCCAGAGCGTAAAACAAGTATCTATCCCTGAAAGGGCATAAACAGAGCTTTCCAATGACACCCCAACCATCCTTGTACGACCACTGGTTCTCTTGCAACGATCGCGCAACACGAGTGCAAAAACCATGTAATTAGGTACTTTCCCTACATAATTCCCTGTGTAGCGAGTGCGAGAGGGTGGGGGAGGGTGGGATTCATGTCAGTAGGTCCGCCGCGGTGGTCTGGAGCAGTCATACGCTTGCTACGCTCCTCCCACCACTCATCTCTCTCTCTCAGCAACATTACGTGGTGAAAATGGCACAAGACATAAGTTGTGAACCGACACTTAGTCCATATTTATTTCACACATAAGTTGCACGCCGCCAAAGAGGGGTTAAACATCAAGTAGTACTAGCTACATTACATACAATTTGATTACTTTACTTTGGTTCAAAATGTAGCATAGTTATGGTAATTATTGACACTGAACTTGATGGTTTAACGGTGTCTGAGGAAATAAATTGTTTTAATCAACATCGTGTGCTACTTGGAAAAAATAACACAGGTGGAAGCAACATTTAACATGATAAATAAGAACAATAGGACACAAAATACAAACAAAACATATCTAAATATCATTATCCATTTAACTATCAATCTATATTCAGCCTATATATCGCTATGTATTTCTAGTGATCAGTCTGTCTTCAACAGATATATATATATATAAGGGGTGGCCATGGATATTAGGCGTTTGTCACGAATCACTAGGTCAAGTTGCCGGGCTTCATGTCTACCAATATCATTTTGACAGTGAGGGCTGAATCCGCCGACCCTTTGATCAGCAGCCGACGCTGTACTGACTATGCCATGGCTCGCATATAATGTATATGTATATATATATATATATATATATATATATTTATATTAGGAGTAGGCTATAGGCACCAGCCGAACAAGGCGGTACTACCGGGGACTGCTAGGTAGTTGATAAGGACAACTGGAACTCCTGTTTCACCATCTGGCCTCCCCAGCTGATTCTTTCTGTGCCTCATCAATAATTGAGGGTAACCCCAGCCTGCCCTCCAAAACTCCCTCTCCTCCTATCAATACATTATACTACAAACACCTTACATATTACAATACCTTTCTTATCTAAAATGATGATGAAAACACAAACTGCCTAAGAGTCCCCAGGGCTGGGGAGCCAGAAATGCCATCATTCGACTGACCCCTGGCAACGACTCCCCAAAATGCTCTGTACCACTGTCTTCTACTCTTAATATTAACTTCTGTAACATTCGTGGCCTCTCTAACTTCTACTCTGTGGAACACATCCTCTCCTCTGCCAACCCTGACCTTCTCTTTCTCACAGAAACAGGTGTCTGGGACTACTGACAGCAAACCCTTCTCTATATCCTACTATTATCTCTATCCACAGTTTCAAGCCAAAGGTGAATGTGAACAAGGCTATCCTAAATGACCTAGAGCAGTTAGTCCAGCAACCCACCTGTATCCCGAATCGCATCTGAGATCAGCCCGGTTTTCTTGACATATTTCTAACTTCTGCCCCTTCTGCTTTTACTGTAAGCCTTTTCTCTCCTTTGGGCTGACCATAAACTCATCTCTGTCACCTCTCCTATTTCTCCGGTACGGTTATCCGATCCTCCCAGCTGGCGGCGCTTGTGGCACTTTGGCACTGCCAACTGGAAGGCAAGACTTCTTTGATTTCCCATTGAATGACTTTTGCTTCCTTGGCCGGGGACACTCGGAGAGTGCTGAATGCATTACCGAGGTAATCTTCTCGAGAATGGAAGCATACATTCTATTTTCTTTCTTGCAGTAAAATGCAAACAAATCTTGGTTTACTGTCTGCAATAAGGAGGAAGCATTCAAGCGGTACCGTCACCTTCCAACTTACTCCAGAATCTCATACTTCTTATATTTCTGCCCGGAATAAAATATGATCTTCGACTCGCCAAACATTCTTTCATGAAAAATAAATGCACTAAGCTATCCAACTCTAGCTCTTCCCATGCTTTCTGGCATCTAGCTAAAGACCTTTCCAACAACTTTTCTTCTTTGATAATATGATCTTGCCAAGAGAGATCAGAAGAAGAAGAGACACCGAGAATATTGAGAGAAGATGAAGGTTTAATTTGTATGTTATTGATAAAGACCGGATTTTGCCATAAATGCCATAAGTGCCTTTTTGTGCCTTTTTTTGGTGATTTCATCACTATAATGCCTTTTTTACCGATTTAGTGCCTATTATGCCTGTTTTGTGTTTTTCAGAACCTCTTTGTGCCTTTTTTTGGTGATTTCTGTGGTCTAATTTGATTTATGTTGGGTAGGCTAGCTAGTTTTAGGCATATTTGGGTAGGCTAGCTAGTTTTAGGGATATTCGGGCGACGAAGGGCAGTGAAGGAGACGCACGTGTGGGACGACTTTGGTGTGCAGGTTCTAGGGAGCTCCCGTCGTATTTACTAAGTGTAGTGTTCCTGTGGTGGGTGAATAGATTCAGCCCAAGTCGGTGGTTCGTGTGGGCATCACTGTAGCTGTAGGTCAGGTTGGATTGTGGTTTGTGGTCGCAGTTTCTGGAGCGTTGACGGCGCTTGGATGGGGAACCGCTTAGCATAGGCCTAGGCTATTCAGTGCCGCGCATTTCTACAGGGATATTCTCACCGTGAGGTAAGGGTGCTAACATTTTGTATTTCAACCACAAGCTATCCGGGCTTATACTAGTCACCATGTCTGGAAAAGGGAAGGTGAGTAGTGAAATGATGAAGTCATATGATGGTAAGGGCGAAATGGTGGCGTGGCTAAAGAAGGCAGATTTGATGGCAAAATTGCTGGAAATTAAAGACGTGGCTAGTTTTATACCACTGTACTTGGAGGGAGATGCATTAGCCTTGTACCTTGAGATGAGTGAGAATGATCAATCGGATGCCAAGAAGATAAGTGCTAGATTGAAGGAGGCTTTTGCACAGGGAATGTTTGATGCATATGGGAGGCTAAAGAGGGTGATATGGACAGGTGAGCAGGTGGATGTCTTTGCTAACAAGATAAGGAGGGTGGCAGGGCTAGCTGGGTGGAGGGGAGAGGGCTTGGAGAGGGCCGTGAAGCTAGCTTTTATAACTGGTTTTCCGGACAGGATATCGACGGAGCTGCAGCAGGTCAAGGACGTTGAGTCGGTGAGTGTGAGTGAATTAATAGTTAGGGCTAGAGTATTGGCGTCAGGAGGAAGCTAAGGAGTTGCAACGGTTGCTACTGGGGGCCGGAAGTGGAGGCAAGGTGGCAGGCTCCGCGGGGTGAGCCGAGTGGCAGGAAATGGGAGGCGCCGCAGGCGCGTGGGTTCAAAGGTCGCTGCTTCAGATGTGGTAGCTCTCACATGGCAAGGGAGTGTAAGGAACCGAAGCCAGCCATAACTTGCTATATCGGTGTGGGAAGGAGGGTCACATAGCGAGCCGTTGTAACCAGGGAAATGGTCAAAGGGGAGCTGCTGCGCCGGAAGCTACCCCTTTAGTCGAGTAAAGGCGCTCCCAAGCTCCCTGCCTGTGGTGGAGGTACTGGTGGGGGGGAAAGGGGCAAGAACCCTTGTGGATACTGGCTGTTCGACCACTGTGTTGGCCTCTCGTTTGGTAGGAAAGTGTGAGGGAGAGGACGCTAGGCTGGTTGCAGTCGATGGAAGAGAGATAAGGTGTGAGGGTGCCAGAGAAGTGGAGTTGACAGTGCGAGGAATCCGATTGTGGATCAGGGCCATAGTACTTGATAGAGTAATTGACGGCATTGATGTAGTGACGGGGATGGACATAATCAGCCAACTGGGTGGCGCTACGATTGTAGATGGAAGAGTACCGGTAACGTTTGGGAAGGTACCGGTAAGCCGTTCAACTGCCGAGAGTGGAGAGACCCAATGCGCTGTGGCCATAAAGTCGGAAGGGAGGGTTGTGAAGCTGACAGAGACTGAAGAGCTGAAAGATAAGTTTGCAAAGGCAGCCGGGGTTGTTGAGCCAAAGAGAGGGGCGTTGAAGACAGGCACTGAATGGGGGGCTGATCCATGCAACATTGAGGATAAGGATTTTGTTGCGGTATTTGATGGTAGGAAGTGGGTAGTCAAGTGGTTGTTGAAAGGAGAGTTGCCTGTTTTGAAGAACAAAGTTGGTTGTTACGAACATGCTATGAAAGAGGGAGTGAGAGAAGATTTTGACAAGGAGGTGAAGAGGTGGATTAATGAGGGCATTCTGCTGCCGTGGGGGGAGGAAGTGGAGAGTGGAGTGTTGCCGTTGATGGCGGTGGTTCAACCGACGAAAAACAAGGTACGGCCTGGATTGGATTTTTGTGAACTTATTACCCACGTGATGAGTCACACAGGCGATGACGTAGCGGATGTGTGCGGCGAGACACTCGGGGAGTGGAGGCAGATGGGTGGGGCCTCGACCATTGTGGATTTGAAGTCCGCTTATTTACAAATTCATGTGACAGAGAAGCTCTGGAAGTACCAACTGGTGAGATATAAGGGGAAAACGTATTGCTTGACGAGGTTGGGTTTCTGGTTGAATTCGGCTCTAAGAATCATGGCGAGGATACTCAAGACAGTGCTGTGGAAAAGGCAGGAGATGAAGGCTGCCACGAATTCATATATTGACGATATACTAGTGGATGAGACTGTGGTGACGGCAGCCGAGGTTGTAGAGCACTTGGCTAGGTTTGGATTGGCCACAAAGGAGCCGCAGCCGTTGGAAGGGGGTGCGGCATTGGGCTTGAGATTAGAGAGAGATAGAACAGGCGAGCTAGTATTCCAGAGAGGTAATGAGGTTCCGGAAATTAGGGAGAATTGGAGTAGGAGAGCTATTCTCAGCTTGTGGAAGGCTGGTGGGCCACTATCCCATTGCAGGATGGCTTCGGGTAGCATGTAGTTACGTTAAGAGGAGAGCGGAAGGTGTAAGATGGGAAGACAAGGTCGGAAAAGAGACAGTCACAATGATGCAAGATGTCATAGAAAGAGTGAGACGTGAAGACCCAGTGAGAGGAAGATGGTACACCCCGAAGTCGGAGAAGAGGGTTGTATGGTGTGACGCAAGTAGTATAGCGACAGGCGTGATATTGGAGATAGGTAATGTAGAAGTTGAGGATGCTGCGTGGTTGAGGAAGAAGCACGACTACAGTCATATCAACGTGGCCGAGTTGGATGCGGTGTTGAAAGGTATCAATTTGGCCTTGAAGTGGGGTTTGCGAGAGATCGAGGTTCGAACTGATTCTGCTACAGTGTTTGGTTGGCTGAAATCAGTGGTGACGGAAGAGAAAAGAGTTCGAACGAAGGGAGCCTCAGAACTGATTGTGAAGCGTCGTCTGGGAATTCTGAGGGAGTTGAAAGATGTGTATGGTCTGCAGTTGTGTGTAGTTTTTGTGCCATCAGAGAAGAACAAGGCAGATGCCCTAACAAGAATAAAGAAATCATGGCTTGGGGTGCCAGAGGAGACAAAGGAGGCGGCTATGGTGTTGCATGGGAGCACCAAGTGTATAGAAGCTACATCAAATGCACCACATGGGAGTTGACAGGACGCTGTTTGTGGCAAGGAAGGTTGACCCTGCAGTCACAACGGACAACGTTCGAGAGGTGGTGAGACGTTGTGACAGATGTCAGTCGATCAACCCTGCACCGAGTGTACATGTGTCTGGGGAGATTAGAGTGGATAATGATTGGAAAAGGTTGGCGGTTGATGTGACACACTATCGGCAGGGGTTGTACCTATCTATGGTAGACTGCGGACCGGGACGGGTGGCTATCTGGAGGGAATTAAGAGCAGAGAATGCGGAAGAGATTGCAGGTGTGCTGAATGAGATCTTCCTAGAGAGGGGTCCAGTTGATGAGGTGTTGATGGATAACGGTACTGCTTTTCGGTCGCAGGCTTTGAAGGACATGCTTGATTGGTGGAATGTCCGACGTTTCTTTAGAGCTGCGTATCGGCCAAGTGGGAACGGAATTGTGGAAAGACATCATCGGACAATCAAGGCAATGGCAGAGAGGGGACAGGTAGCGCCTATGGAAGCAGTATTTTGGTATAATATGTCCCCTAGGTCAGGTCAGAATGAGAGAACCGTACCACAAAGAGCAGTATTTCAGTATGAATGGCGACATCCATATGCGGTGCCGATGGCCATTGGAGGGGAAGAAGAGCCTGCCTCTATCCAAATTGGGGAGGAGATTTGGGTGAACCCCCCAAACGCAAAGTGTACATCCCAGTGGGGGAGGAATACTGTGACGGACGTGCATTCCAGGAATAACCTCAGTGTCGACGGGATGCCACGTCACATCTTGGACGTCAGAAGAGTGGTAGAGTCTTCAACTGATGATGAGGTGGGAGATGATGAGCAAGAAGAGGTAGAAGAAAACGAAGTGGTACCACGACGGTCGCAGAGAGAGAGAGGCGACGGCCAGGGTGGAGGGGAAACTATGAGACGGAAAGTGATTGTGAAATGGAGTAGGTGGGATAAAGGGACTGCACGATGTCTAACGTACCTTAGTAGTACTAGGGCGGTACGCCATTAGGTACGGTGGAAAATTACTATGATTTCGTTGTTGTTTTTCCCATATAGTTGTCTTCTCTCGTTAATTTTTTTTTTTTTTTTTTTTTTTTGTTAGATTGATCTTGAGATAAGGGGGCGTGTGGTGTATTTTGATTTATGTTGGGTAGGCTAGCTAGTTTTAGGCATATTTGGGTAGGCTAGCTAGTTTTAGGGATATTCGGGCGACGAAGGGCAGTGAAGGAGACGCACGTGTGGGACGACTTTGGTGTGCAGGTTCTAGGGAGCTCCCGTCGTATTTACTAAGTGTAGTGTTCCTGTGGTGGGTGAATAGATTCAGCCCAAGTCGGTGGTTCGTGTGGGCATCACTGTAGCTGTAGGTCAGGTTGGATTGTGGTTTGTGGTCGCAGTTTCTGGAGCGTTGACGGCGCTTGGATGGGGAACCGCTTAGCATAGGCCTAGGCTATTCAGTGCCGCGCATCTCTACAGGGATATTCTCACCGTGAGGTAAGGGTGCTAACATTTTGTATTTCAACCACAATTTCATCACTTTAATGCCTTGTTTACCTTTTTTGTGTTTTTCAGTGTAAACTGTTGGTGCTTGTTGCTGCCGCCAGATGGCAAACCCGGCCTAAGTTAGCCTCTCTCCGACAGACGGCACAATTTAGCGCCTGACAATTTGAAAACAAATGCTTGTAATTATGTGTAATCAGGGAAAAATGCAGAAAGTGTATCAATAACAATGTTACTTTGGTAATTTTTACCCTATTATAGCTTGATTTTAGCATTTTCACTATACATTAATACAGAAAATAAATGCTTTTTTAATGCCTTTTTCATCAATAAATGCCTTTTTTTAGCCTTTTTTTATCATTTATAAATGCCTTTTGCCTGCCTATTATAGTGTTTTTTAGTGCCATAACTTCCGGTCTTTAGTTATTGAAGAGTACGTCATAGTTTTCTGGTAGGGGGCGACGAGAAGACAAAGATGGAGAAATTGAGTTTTGGAATCATTGAAAGTAACAAGGTTTTCTCTGCCCCAATTAGAGATAGTAGAGAGATCGAAAGATAGGTAATTTATGGCCTCCTTACATGAGTTTTAGAGTTCATGCTGTGTATGGTGTTGTGGAAGGCTATTTGAATAGTATAATGTAGAGTTGTCAGCATATGAGTGAATGGGGCTGGAGGTGCAGTTGAGGAGGTCGTTAATGAACAATACGAAGATAATTGGAGATAGGACAGAACCCTGAGGAACACCGGGGTTGATAGATTGAGGAAGTGAACGGTGGCTGTCCACAACTGCAGCTATGGAACGGCCGGAAAGGAAATTAGAGACAAAGGTTCAGATGGAGGGATAGGAACCGTAGAAGGGTAGTTTGAAAATAAGGGATTTGTACCAGACTCTATTGAAGGCCTTCGATTTGTCTACAGCAATAGAAAAAGTCTTACTGAAGTCCTGAATGGAGGATGACCAAGCGTTAGTAATATAAGAAAGACGATCACCAGTAGAGCGGCGACCATCCTCTAGAGGTTTTTCTGGTGCGCTGCGACCGTCCTCAATAGATCCAGAGCGTAAACAAAACCTTAAAAAACACCCCAGTGGCACTCAAAACAAAGCAATTTGTGATTAGGTAAGATAATTCCCCTCCATTACTTGCTACCACTCCTATATTTGTGTCCTTTTCCCCCTCCTCAATTATCAGCTATTTTTCCTCTTATTCCCCTTTTTATCGGGTAATTATCGGCACAAATTTCCATCTCCTGGTCTCTTTAACGCGGGTGAGGCAGCTAGAGATCCTTGCAACACAGAGACTTCTACTCAGATCCGTCAGTGTCCCTTGAGAGCTGGGAGAGGGAGGATATACTTCCCCCCAGCTCTCGCCTCATGATACGACCCTGCAGCAATAATACGTCTTTTTCACCCCCAAATGCTATTCCCACTTCTTTTATTGCTCTTAAATGTCACCATGGCTGTTTAATATGTTTATGGATGGTGTGGTGAGGGAGGTGAAAAGGAGAACTATGGGAAGAGGATTGGGTTTAGTAGGAAAGAATGGTAGAGATTGGGAGTTGAATCAATTGCTGTTCGCTGATGACACAGCGTTGGTGGCGGATTCTGAGGAGAAATTGCAGCGGGTAGTCAAAGAGTTTGGAGTGGTTTGTGGGAGGAGGAAACTGAAGGTGAACGTCAATAAAAGTAAAGTAATGGTGTGTAATAGGGGTGATCATAGGGTGAATCTAGATGTGAGGCTGGATGGGGAAATATGGGAACAAGTAGAGTGTTTTAAATATCTAGGAGGAACAATAAGCAGGAGTGGAGGTATGGAAATGGAGGTAAAACAGAGAGTGTGTGAAGGCAGGAAAGTTTTCGGAGCAATGGGAAGTATGTGGAAGACAAGAAATCTCAGAATTAAAGTAAAAAGTGCAATGTATCAATGAATTGTTGTGCCAACAGTGATGTATGGGGCTGAGACATGGGCTCTAAAGAAAAAGGAGATAAGAAAGCTGGATGTGATGGAGATGAGCTGCTTGAGGAGTATGTGTGGAGTTACTCGTAGAGACGGATTGAGGAATGAAGAGATACGTAGGAGAGTGGGGCAGCAGGAACATTTGTCAGCCAGAGTGGACAGAAGGGTGCTGAGCTGGTATGGTATTGTATAACGAATGGGAGATGAAAGGCTTACAAAGAGGATATATGAGTCAGATACAAGGGGAGATAAAAGGGCAGGAAGACCCCCATTGAGATGGAGAGACTGTGTAAGACAAGCTTTGGATGATAGAGGAATGACTATAGATCAGGCAAAGGAAGTGGTAATAAACAGGAATGAATGGAGAATGCTTGTGAATAGTTGAGTGAACACGTGGTCATTTGGGGGAAGGGGTCGGGCGCAAGTTGGACTAGATAATAGTCCATCAGGCGCCTGGCCCGGGGAGACGATTAATATGAAGGGTACTCCTGGAAGTGTGGTGGGCGGGCTTGTGGCTTTGGGCTCCGCTACATCTCTGCCTGCCGAGATCGGAGCCTCTCCGGGTGGTCGGGGTCCGGGGGAGTGCTGGAGCGACCTTGGTGACCCTGGTCTCTGGGTATTCACCTTAGTGACCTGGATGTGTGTGAATTTTGTGTTTTGTGTGTTTGTTCGCTGTTTTGTCTTGTGTTTTGTGTTTTCCTGTTCTTGCTCTGTCTTGAGTCAGCCACCCCCAAGAAAAAAAATAAAAATAAAATAATAATAATAAAATAGAGGAAAACAAAAAAAAGGAAAAGTGGGGATTGGGCCTGAGCATATAGATATATATATTGGGCCTGAGCATATAGATATATATATTGGGCCTGAGCATATAGATATATATATTGGGCCTGAGCATATAGATATATATATTGGGCCTGAGCATATAGATATATATATTGGGCCTGAGCATATAGATATATATAGATAACAAATTTCATAATAAAAGCAAAATAGGCACATTTGGATAAGTAATAATTATATATATGGTACTATGACGATTTTGGTCAGAATAGAAACAAATAACTTCGCTTGGCATGAGGGTTTGAACTACCATAGCTTCGCAGTTTATGAGTTAAGGAAGCCATACTGGCGGTCTTAGAATAGGTTATGGGAAGATAAATGCATAAGAAATTTTGAGGTAAGAATAGTTTCAAAAACTTTAGAGATGCATGAAATGAGAGCAATTGGACTGTAGTTGGAGTGTTGAGAGCGGTCAACCTTCTTTGGGACAGTTTGAATGAGAGCAAACTTCCAGGAAGAAGGGAAGATGTTAGAGGAGAGACAGAGACGGAAGAGTTTGCCTAGGCAGGGAGTCAGCACGGAGGCACAGTTTTTTTAATACAATAGGAAGAGATTATGATGTTAGGCATAAGAAGGATAGGGGGGGGTGGGGTGGAGAGGGAGGAATAGCACCAGAATCATCCAAAATGGAGTTTTTAGCGAAAGTTTTAGCAAAGAGTTCAGCTTTGTCAGACAAAGAAGTGACGATAGTACCGTCAGAGTGGAAAAGAGAAAGGAAAGACGAAGAAGAAAAATTGTTTGAGAGGTTTTTGGCTAAATATCAGAAGACTTAATTGGGAAGAGCTAGAGTTGGATAGTTCTATCTATCTATCTATCTATTGCCTGACGCCGTGATCCCCGAAGGGGTGGCCACGAACGAACCGCCCCCATGCACCTCTGTCCCCAGTCAGTCGACGCCCCTCCCCCCAACCAGCACCGCCTTCGTTCATGTAGTTCCTCACTCCATCCTTCCACCTCATATTCGGTCTACCTCTCCCCCTCTGTCCCTCCACCTCGCTCTCGTATACCCTCTTAGTCATTCTCTCGCTTTCCATACGTTCCATATGGCCGAACCATCTCAAGTTGTTCCTTTTCACACTTTCCAGCACATCTACCTCCACACCACACCTCCTTCTTACTTCCTCATTAGTCTGTCTATCCCTCCATGTAACTCCGCACGCACTCCTTAAGTAATTCATTTCCACTGCTCTCACTCTTGGTCTGAGTCTCTCAACCAACGTCCATGCTTCGCTTCCGTAAGTCAGTGTCGGGATTACCACACTGTCATGCAAGGACTTCTTCACTTCCATACTGACCACCCTATTTCTTGTTACTGCTTTTAGCGTTCCTACAACCCTCTTCCCCTGTTGTACCCTCTCCCGCACCTCTTCATCCATAGTCCCATCTTTACTCAACACACTGCCCAGATACTTAAAAGAGTTGACGATCTCCATAGCCTGACCGTTCAGCTTCACCTCACACTCTGTGACTTCACCCCTTTCGAAGACCATAACCTTGCTCTTCCCCGTATTTACCTTCAAATTCCGTTTTTTTCGCACACTGTTCCAAACTCATTTACCAGACCCTGCAACTCCCATTCATTATCACTCATCAGAACTGTATCATCTGCAAACAGCAGTATAGGTAGCTTCCACTCAATTCCCTCCCTTTTCAGCGATACACCAACATCCACTGCTCTTGATAATATTTCTTTCATGACTCCATCCATATATACAGTAAACAACCACGGGGACATCACACACCCCTGTTTCAAAACCAACATTCAGGTCAAAGAACTCGCTCTGCTCACTCTCCACACGTACTGCCGCCTTTGCACCCTCATACATGCTCTTCACTGCTTTCAGCAACTTGCCCTCTACTCCGTATATTCTAAGTACTTTCCACAAACCTTCTCTATCCACTCTGTCATAGGCCTTCTCCAAGTCCATAAAGGCAACATACACCTTTTGTTTCTTCTCCAGATACTTCTCCACAACACAATTCAGGGTAAAAATCTGATCTACACATCCTCTTCCCTTCCTAAAACCTCCCTGCTCGTCGCCTATCCATTTCTCCGTTCTCACTCTCACTCTCTCAATCACTACCCTACTGTATACCTTCCCTACTACGCTTAGAAGACATATTCCTCGGTGGTTACCACACACTCCTCTTTCCCCTTTGCCCTTATATAGGGGGACTATTATGCCAGTCTTCCAGTCATCGGGTGCACTCCCCTTCTCCCATGCTAGTTTGCACATTTTCCATACCCATTCTATCACTATCTCACCACCATACCTCAACATTTCCCCACACACTCCATCTGTTCCTGGTGCTTTCCCCAACTTCACTCTTTTCATGGCTTCCCACACTTCTGACCTCCTGATCCGATTTTCCTTCTCCACTACTTCTCTTCTTCTCCCTCCCATACCATATCCAGCTATGTTTGCTGGCTCTTCATTCCTTTCATTTAGCAACTCACTGAAGTACTCCCTCCATCTTTCGACTCTCTCTTGCTTCTCGGCTAGCATTCTCCCATTCTTATCTTTCACACCCTTACTGTTTCCCTTGCTACCTTCCCTAACTTTCTTGACTTCTTTCCAGAACAGTTTCTTACTCTCCCTCCAATTTACACTCAGATTCCTTCCAAATTCCTCATCTACTCTTCTCTTACTTTCCTTCACTACTCTCTTCACCACCCTCTTACTCTCCACATACCTCGCTCATTTCTGTCTCTCGGAATCTTCATTCCCTCTACTACCCAACCACTCTCTATATGCTTTCTTCTTTTCTTCCACAGCTATTCTTACCTCTTCTGTCCACCATGCTTTACCTTTCACTCCCCTCCCTCTTCTCCTCACTCCACACACCTCCTGACATGCTGCACAGATCTCATCCTTAAACACCTTGCTCATCTCCTCCACTTCCTCCATAACTTCCAGGTCGAACCCACCTAGTCATCTTTCCACTGCTCTCCTGTACTCCTCCCTGACTTCCTCCTCCTGCAACCTCTCCACCCTCCTCACCATTCCACCCTCCTCTCGCCTCCCTCCCGCTCTCCTCACCCACTTCTTTTGTATCCTAACCTTAGCTACCACTACATAATGATCAGACAGACCCCCTCCAATACCCCTATACACCCTAGCATCCATCACAGATTTCTTCATTCGTTCATCCACACATACATAATCAATCAATGACTTTCGTTCCACCACTGTCTTATCTTTCATTGTCAACATCCGTTTCCACGTGTACCTGTGGATCATTCTGTGTCGGAAGAAGGTGTTGGCTATCCACAGCCTCCTCCCCACACATACGTCCACAAGTGCACTACCATTCCCATTCACCTCTGATGGTACCCCCCACCCTCCCACCACTCCCTCAACTTTCCTATCACCCACCTTACCATTCATATCCCCAATCAGAAATATTCTTTCGTTCTTGTCAAACTTCTCCAGGCACGCCTCCACATTCATCCAGATAGTTCATTGGATAGTTCAGTGCATTTATTATTGATGAAAGAATGTTTGGCGAGGTGAAGAACAGATTCGGCGTTATTCCGGGCAGAAACATAGGGAGTATGAGATTCTTGAGTTTGAAGTCAATGGTACCGTTTGAATGCTCCCTCCTTATTGCAGAGAGCAATAAACCGAGCGTGAAGCGTGAGTAAACCGAGATTTTTTTGTATTAGACTGTGAGAAAGAAAATGGAATGTATGTTTTATGCCCGAGAGAATTACCTCGGTAATGCGTTCAGCACTCTCCGAGGGTCCCCGTCCAGGGAACCAAAAGTAAAAGAAGTACTGCCGAATAGCCTCCCAGTTGGCAGTGCCATATATATGTAGATATATACTATAATATATATCTATATATATATATATGTATGTAGATATATATATATATATATATATATATATATATATATATATATATATATATATATATATATATATATATATATATATATATATATATATATATATATATATATATATATATATATATATATATATATATATATATATTATATTCTCTTTTAAACAGACGAGGTTAAAGGCAATAGCAGTTTCAGCATTAGTATTTTATTGTTACAGCTTTCAATATTTCTAACAATTTTCCTCTGGGGTTCAGAGATGAGGTACAACAGGTTAGCAAAATTCATGGTGGATCCAACGTTTCACAAGTAAACATCTTGCATCTTCAGGGAATGGGCAGGTAATGATTAGAATAAGGACAAAGCAACATATTTATACAAAATTCGAGGATCAAGAATAGGTAGGTGGGCGGAGCTACTGGGTGTGGGGTGGCTGTTCATTGGTGGAAGGCAGTCTATTCGCGAGACGGGCACTAAATCTTATCGGTGGTTGGTTGTTGGCTGTGGGTGGCTGTGATTGGTTGGTGTTGTCAGTCTTCACGAACCAGTTCTTCTACAACCTACTCTCCTCGCTGAAGCCGCCAAAACCAGAGGAACTCACCATAGCAAAATACTCAACAAACAACACTTCCAAGCTGCCAAACTATTAAGAGACAACCCCAACATCATCATCCGTCGTGCGGATAAAGCTTCCTGCCTCGTGATCCATGACAAGGAGGAATATCTTAGAAAAATGGACGTCATCTTAAGTGACAACACTAAATTTAAAAAGATCACCCGCAACCCAACCGACGAAATCAAACGTATTGCCAACACCACCATCACCGCCATCAACGCCAAACAAGGAGGGATCCACCTTAAAAAACTCGTCGGAGAATACACCCCTGGTTATGCGTACGGAACCATCAAAACACACAAACCTGGGAACCCCCTCCGCCCCATCATCTCCCAGATCCCCACTGCCACCTACCAGATCGCCAAGGCCCTGAACAACCTCCTCACCCCCTACGTGCCCAGCCAATTCAACCTTAACTCAGCCCACGATTTCTTGGAAATTTTACGAGACGCCCCCCGTAACAACAACCACACTATCGCCTCTCTCGACGTAGAAAGCCTGTTCACCAACGTGCCAGTGGATAGGACCATTGACATGATTCTACGTCGAATTTATCATTGCCCTGATACACCTACACTGGACATCCCGGAGAAGGCCCTGAAAACACTACTGGAGCTATGTACCAAGGAGGCCCCCTTCCTTTGCCCCCGGGGCAACATGTACAAGCAGATAGACGGTGTGGCGATGGGCAGCCCCCTAGTAGTTCTTTTTGCGAACTTTTTCATGGGTACCATCGAGGAAGAGCTCCTAGCTGCCCAACGACCAGCCGTCTACTGTAGATACGTGGATGACATCTTCGTGCAAATCAAGGACCTCCACGAACTACAGGAACTCCATCGTCGCTTCATGACCTCCTCCGGACTTAACTTCACCTTTGAAAAATCTAACAATGGACAACTCCCCTTCCTCGACATCCTCGTAGCTCTGAACGACCATGGGTTCAAAACCACCGTCTACATTAAACCTACTAACACAGGACAATGCCTCAACGGCGATAGTGAATGCCCCCGCCGTTATCTTCTATCCTCCATCTCCGCCTATGTTAGGAGAGCCCTCACGCGCTGCTCTACCTGGGCCGACACCCACCAGGAACTAGAAAGACTATCCCAAGTTTTAGTAAATAACGGATACTACAACTCCGACATCTCCAGCACCATCAACCACCATCTTGAAAAATGGTACACCCAAAGCCCTCCCAACATTGACCCCTCCAATGAAATTAAGATCTTCTACCGCAATTACATGTCCTCTGAACACAAAAATGACGAGGCCGTCTTAAAAGAAATAATCTCCAAGCATGTCCACCCAACCAACCCGGAAAACAAAATCAAATTAATAATTTATTACAAATCCCCCAAGACCTCCAACCTCGGTCTCCGCAACAAACCAGCCTCCACCAAGATAAAGAGCCCGATGACCGACGATCACGTCATTTACCAACATACCTGTAATTATGAGGACTGTGGACCTCATTCCTATATTGGTATGACGCAGACTCGTCTTTCACGTCGGTTAACTCTTCACCTTCAGGCTGGAGCCATCAAAGACCACTATCTCACCCCTAACCACCCTCACCTCACACGCAACGAGTTAGAGAAACACACCACCATACTCGATAAAGAAAGTGACCCAAGGAGATTACCTATACTCGAAGCTTTATATATCCAAGCCTTACATCCCAACATCAACAACCAAACTCTGGACCTTCAGATCCTTCCTTCTGCCAAAAGGCACTACCCTACAGGACCTAACACCCCTCCTCGCCCCCCGGTGCCCTTGACGCAGCCCCCCGCGCTACCTCCTTCAGCTTCGTCTTCTGCAGGCGCCACACAACTTAGGCCACGCCCCTCGACACGCAGCCAATCAGCTTCGACCCCACCTACTGACCACCATCCCGCATCCAGTGCGCATGCGTGAAACGGTTAACCCCTTTCTCTCTCCTAATTTACGCTTCCAGCAATAGCAGACTTTTGCCCCCTGTTTTCCGCCTCCTCTGATCCTCCACCCTCTATATATACCCTTCCTGTTTACCTTTTATATCATTCCTTCCTTACTTGATAATGCTGGTTGTCCAGTGAAACGCGTCGTATATCCTGTATCATCATGTACATTTATGTAACCCTGTACCACCATTAATTTTGCTCATCTCCTTCATCTACTTCCTGCCACCCAGCGAAAACTCATCAGAGACCTGGAAACTTTGAATAATAAAATTTCCAACGCAGAAATTGCCATTTCTTTCAACCTCGTATGTATTAAAGAAAATTTATTACCTGGCTTTACTAACATATATATATATACACAGTATATATTTTCTATGTGAGTGTGGGAGACAAAAGGCAGAAGTGCCTGGATCGAGTCCCTCCCCCAGAGTTGAAAGAGTGACAGAGCCAAAATCAAGGATCATTCAAGTCAAAATGCCTGGACACACAGAGTTTGAAGCAATTTAAGCCACAGGAAGAGGGAAAGACTGATCTGGAAGAGAGTTCCAGAGCTCAGCAGTTAGAAGAAACACTGAGAATAACATTTCACTCGTGAGTTGGAGAGTTGCACAGAGTAGGGGTGGGATTGTGTTGCAAGACGGATACTACGTGCCCTACGTAGAGGAGGTGGTATACACTGGGAAAGCTCTGAGGAACATTGATTATTATAGTAGCGATAGAATAGCGAGAGAGATGCAACATTGCGACGTAGAGAGAGAGATTGCAGAGAGTTGGTGAGTGGGCGGTAGTTAATGATACAAAAGACTTTCATTTCTACTTTGTCTAGGAGTGTGGTTTGAGAGGACACTCCCCACACATGTGAACAATACTCAATACAAGGAGGCACTGTGCCTCTTTACAGAGCAAGAAGCTGTGCAGGGGTAAAGAACCCCTTGAGGTGGTTGAGCACACCCAGCTTCTGGGAGGCTGCCTTAGCAAGACTGGTTATAATTATGGTCCTTCCAAGAGAGAGCAGAAGAAAAAGAGACACCAAGAACTTTGAGAGAAGATGAACGATTGATTTTTGTATTGTTGAAGTGTAAGGGATAGTCCTCTGGGAGTTTTGAACAGGTAGTAAGATAAGGAAATTTATTTTTTGAAGCATTAACCCTTAACCAACGGTGCCCGTCATATGACGGGCGAGAGATAAATGGACTATCCTCCGGTACCCGTTATATGACGGGCGGCATTTTGAGCACATTATCGGGTCTGAGAGAGAGTCCACGCGTTGGGAGGACGATAAGCGGGACCTGACCGTTCGGCACGACCACAGTGCCGTGACTGCAACATTTCACACACTCGGCCTCGCGAGACAAGGAAAAAAATTGGGAAATTACGTTATTTAGCTATTTTTCACCTCCGGTTGCACGATCGCTACAGGATAACCCTTGTTCGTACAAGGATGATTCAGGTGTCATTAGAAAGCTCTATTATCGCCCTTTCACGGATACATAATTGTATCACGCTTTGGCCCTTCTTGATGCATGAAAAAGAGCATGGAATGAAGCTCATTTAGGGTACATATGCCCACCTGGCATGTAGTTGATGTTATAAACGGCCCCGTCCTTTGGGTGTTAAAGGCAACAAGGTTTTCTCTGCCCCAATTAGAAATAGTAGTTAGCTCAGCGGATAAGTGTTGCGTGGCTTCATTACGTTTGTCTTTGAGGGATTGCTGGCTGGAGCGCTCAGGAAAACTAATTATGTAGTGTAAGGTAGAGTTGTCTGCGTATGAATAGATGGGACTGGAGGTACAGTTTAGAAGATCATTTATGAAAATTAGAAAGAGAATGGGAGATAGGACAGAGCCCTGAGGAACACTGGAGTTGATAGGATGAGGAAGTGAGTGATGGCCGTCCACAACCGCAGCTATGGAACGGCCGGAAAGGAAATTAGAGACAAAGGCACAGATGGAGGGATAGAAACCGAAGGAGGTTAGTTTAGAAATTAATGATATGTGCCAGACTCTATCGAAGGCCTCGATATGTCTAGTGCAATAAAAAAGGTCTCATCGAAGTCCGGAAAGGAGGATGACCAAGAGTTAGTAAGATATGAAAGATCACCAGTAGAGTGACCTTTAACCTATTAAACGCGAAAATACCCTAGGGGCAAGGGTACTTATTTGTGAATTTCTAGCCTTGGATTCTGACACAATTTGTTATATTTACGATAGAGAGCATTATTTGTTTTCAATATGCTTTTATTTTACATATATGATGTATATATATATGAACCTTCAAGAGTGCTAAAATAAGTTGGGAAAGCATTTGGGTGGTGAAAAACGTATATATTGGCCACCCGGTCATAATCTCAGGCAAGAGTGAGCAACAGGCAACCCTCCCCTCTCGCTGTCTGTGAGGTAACTGAGGCGAGCGGGCAGTGTCTGGGTGTTATATAATGATCTTTTATGCAAACCTCTTGTGCTACATTATCGCGGGAGAGAAAAATAACCGATAAATTATGAAAATAAGAGGAAAAATATGTAATAATTGAGGAGGGGGGGAGGGGAGAATAAGGTGGGGAAGGGGGGGGGGGGGGTGAGAAACACATGGATGAGTACTAGAGAGGAATTATCTCACCTAGAGACAAATTCCTTTGTTTTGATAGCCCCTGGGATGTTTTGGAAGGCTTTTTTTATGGTCTTGCTTCCGTGAGGCCTATCGCGTTCCCTATGGTGAGCCTTCCGTGAGGCCTATAGCACTTCATGGGTTAAGGAAGCCATACTGGCGATCTGAGAGTAGATTATGAGAAGAGAAATGCTTAAAAATTTGGAAGCAAGAATACTTTAAAAGACTTTAGAGGTACAAGAGATGAGAGCAATTGAATGATATTTGGAGGGTTGAGAGTGGTCACCCCTCTTTGGGACAGGTTGAATGAGAACAAACTTCCATCAAGAAGGGAAGACGTTAGAGGAGAGACAGAGACGAAAGAGTTTGCCTAGGCAGGGAGTCAGCACGGAAGCACAGTTTTTGAGTACAACAGGAGGAACACCGTCCGGACCGTACGCCTTCTTAGTATTAAGCCCAGAGAGGGTAGAAAATACATCTTTAGAAGAGATTACGATATTAGGCATAAGTAGGAGAGAGAGGGGTGGAGAGGGAGGAATAGCACCGGAATCATCCAAGGTGGAGTTTCTAGCAAAAGTTTGAGCGAAGAGTTCAGCTTTGTCAGAGGAAGAAGTGATGGTTGTGCCATTAGAGTGGAAAAGAGGAGGGAAAGACGAGGAAGAAAAATTGTTGGAGAAGGTTTTGGCTAGATGCCAGAAAGCTTGGAAAGAGCTAGAGTTGGATAGTTCAGTGCATTTATTATTGATGAAAGAGTGTTTGGCAAGTCGAAGAACAGATTTGGCTTGATTCCAGGCAGAAACATAGGAAAAATGAGATTCTTGATTCTTAAGGCGTCGGTACCGTTTGAATGCTTCCTCCTTGTTGCAGACAGAAGTAGAACAGGCTTGAGTAAACCAAGGAATTTTTTGCATCAGACTGAGAGAATGAAAATGGATTATACGCTTCCATTCCCGAGAGGATTACCTCGGTAATGCGTTGAGCACTCTCCGAGGGTCACCAGCCACGGAAGCGAAAGTCATTCCATGGGAAATCAAAGAAGTACTGCCGAAGAGCCTCCCAGTCGGCATTGCCAAAGTGCCACAAGCGCCGCCGGTTGAGAGGATCGGGTGGCTGTACCAGAGAGATAGGACAGGTGACAAATGTTAGTTTATGGTCGTAGGAGCCCAAAGGAGAGAAGAGATTTACAGTATAAGCAGAAAGGTTAGTGGTTAGAAATGAGTCAAGAATATTGGGCCGATCTCCGAAGCGATCCAGGATACGGGTGGGTTGCTGGATTAAGTGCTCTAGGTCCTTTAAGATAGAAGAGATGTAGGCTTGTTCACCAGCTTTGTCAGTGAAAACAGAGGAGAGCCATTGGTGGTGGTAAAATCTGCTAAGATGGAAATTTCTGCAAAAGGAGAGATGGATAGAATATGTTCCACTTTAGAACTTAGATAGTCAAAGAATGTTGGATAGTCAGTAGAATTAGGGAAGAGATAGACAGCGCAGAAATATTTAGTTTGAGAGTGACAAGAAAGCTTTAGCCAGAGAGTTGAGAATTCAGAAGAATCTAAGTTGGGAACACGAGAGAAAGCAAGATCGTTGCGTACATAGACGCAACATCCACCTTTATTTCGAAACTGAGGATAGAGATAGTAGGGGGATACGGAGAAGGGTTTGCTGTCAGTAGTCCCAGACAATTGTGTCTTGGTGAGAAAGAGAAAATCAGGGTTGGCAGAGGGGAGGTGGTGTTCCACAGAGTGGAAGTTAGAGGAAAGGCCACGATTGTTACAGAAATTAATAGTAAGAGTAGAAGATGGTGGTCCAGAGCATTTTGGCGAGTTGTTACCAGGGAACAGACTGATGGGGGCATTTTTGGTCCCCCTTCCCCCTTCTGGGGACTCCGAGGCGGGTCGAGGTTTCGTAATTTTTTGTTTTACTTTGGGAAAGTTAGTGTAGTATGTAAGGTGTTTGTAGTATGTATTGATATATATATATATATATATATATATATATATATATATATATATACCGGTATATAATATATATATATATATTATCAATAAATGGCGGCCACTGACAGTTGGGACGAGAGTTCGTGCATCAATCAACTCTACCACGGCGTGATAAAGAATATTTATATTTTTCCTACTTAGATTCAGAAGGGAAATCCTACTTGAACAAAATATTCCATTTCATAGGCTAGTGGTGATTTATATATAAATAGAGATCAATGGAAACTGAGAGATATGTCAATAAAGGTGGATAGGTAAACGAAAGGTTAAACAAAAAGTGAGAAGAGAAACAAGAATTATCATCGGAATGTTGATAATGTTTGACCATATATCATTGTATGATTTACCATATTATATAATATATGACATGATAGACAACTTTGGGTTAGGCAGATATGTTAAAGATGTTTAATTGACTGAGGTAACAATACATGGCTGATTGAACCGTCACTCGTAGGCCGTGTGTGTATACCACGGTAATTACAGACGCAGGAAGTGTTATTACTTAACCCGGGAATGGCTAGAACACTCTTAAGAGGTTTTGGTGGGCGACGGCGAGAACACTCTTAAGAGGCAAGGCCTAAAAAAAAAATGTAAAAGGCCCCAGTAGCACTTAAAACATTTTTTTTTTTTTTTTTTATCTCCATACCTCATATCACTCCTCCACATCCCCTCCTTTCCCCCCTTTACACCCCCCCCCCTTCAATTATCACCTATTTTCCCTGTTATCCCCTTATTCATTGGTATATTTTTGTGTAAACATCTCCAAACCGATCCTAGGCTGTGGTCATGTGTGTGTTACGTAAGATAGAGACTGGGAGTATGAATGAGTAGCTCAGTACTGCTTCAACCCTCGAGAGAAGAGGGTGCGAGGCCGGCTGGCTCACAATTGTTGAATGAACCGCTCGGTAACAATTCGCGATTTTGACCATCAAAATGATATTCCCACTTGTTTTATTGTTGTTACAGGTTACTATCTTCATATTAAAGGTAAAATAGGTGCATATGATTAAGTAATAACGATATTTATCGTAAAATGACGATTTATATATTTAAAGCCATTTATATAAGACATACCTTCGTTTTTTACAACTTTCATCATGTTATTGTTTCTTTTGTTTTGTAGTGTGTGTGTTATTCATTAATGTAAATATATTGCTTAGATATATTTGGGTAGCGACTTCAGGTTTAAAACCAGATATAGATCCCCATAATTCTCCTTTCGATTTATTTTGTATCTAATAACTATACTTGCCTACATTTGCGCTTACATATTTTCTTGTCTTTCATTTATTTAAATTAATGTTCACGTATTAAGGATATATTATTTTACCATTTGTATTCTAGATTTGATATTTAAGTTATCCCATGTTCGTGCCTTTCATTACACTTATGTATAACTAAAGTATCCATTATATTGTTCGTGCCTTTCATTACACTTATGTATAACTAAAGTAGCCATTATATTGTTAGTGCCTTTCATTACACTTATGTATAACTAAAGTAGCCATTATATTGTTCGTGCCTTTCATTACACTTATGTATAACTAAAGTAGCCATTATATTGTTAGTGCCTTTCATTACACTTATGTATAACTAAAGTAGCCATTATATTGTTCGTGCCTTTCATTACACTTATGTATAACTAAAGTAGCCATTATATTGTTAGTCGCAATGTTTTTCTTCATTATATAATTTCGGCTGTATGTAAATTAGACCTGAAGATGAGAACAGCGAATCTCGAAACGTCGTACAAGATAATGTTATTCATTCCTGCGTTGGTTCTTCTATTTGTTATCAAGTTACGCTTTCTAAGTGACCAATCTGACCAGCTGTCGCTTCAAACAGTCTACTGCACCAAATAACCACCCAAAACGAGGGGCGTCGCGCTCCTTGGTGCCGCTAGAAGAGTGGCGAACACAAAGGTATCAAAAGGTAAGGTATATATATATATATATATATATATATATATATATATACCGGTATATATATATATATATATATCTATCTATATGCTCAGGCCCAATCCCCATTTTGGGGGTAGCCGACTCTAGACAGAGCAAGAACGGGGAAAACACAAAAACAACATAAAACAACGAATAAACACAGATAAAAAAAAACACAAATTCAGACACAACTAGGTCACCCAGGAGAAGACCCAGAGACCAGGGCCACCAAGGTCGCTCCAGCACTCCCCCGGCCCCCGATCACCCGGAGAGGCTCCGATCTCGGCAGGCAGACATGCAGCGGAGCCAAAGCCACAAGCCCTCCCACCACACTTCCAGGCGCACCCTTCATAATAATCGTCTTCCCGGGCCAGGCGCCTGATGGACTATTATCTAGTCCAACTTGCGCCCGACCCCTTACTCCAAATGATCACGTGTTCACTCAACTATTCACAAGCATTCTCCATTCACTCCTGTCCACCACCACTTCCCCTGCCTGATCTATAGTCATTCCTCTATCATCCAAAGCTTTTCTTACACAGTCTCCATCTCAATGGGGGTCTTCCTGCCCTTCTATCTCCCCTTGTTCCTGACTCACATATTCTCTGTGTAAGCCTTTCATCTCCCATTCGTTCAACATGACCATACCGGCTCAGCACCCTTCTGTCCACTCTGGCTGGCAAATGTTCCTTAAAATATTTATACAGCATATATATATATATATATATATATATATATATATATATATATATATTATATATATATATATATATATTATATATATATATATATATATATATATATATTTAATACCTGATGTTTTCTTCAGTTCGTCGTACTGCATCTTCAGCCACTCGGTCTGGTTCTGCTGGTCGATGATACGCTCACTCAGCCCGTCTATTTCGTCTGTAATAGTAATGTTTACACTTAACTTTAACTACTTGATTACTCAAGGCATATATGGTTCGTCTTAACAAAGTAATTATATTTTCCTCTGTTCTAAATGAGTACAGGTACTTGAACAACACATTTTTATATATGACTGAATAACCCCTGCACACCATATCCTGCTTCAACAATCACTAGTAGTATTCCTTAAAATTATTTCAATGTATTCCAGAAATATATTGCTAAAGTTTCATGCACGATCACCATAGTCTGCTTCTTTCCAGCTGACAGTAAATTGCAATGTTCCTACCTTATTTATTGGCTATTACGAAAATTGTGTATTGAAATATGCATTAAATAATGGAACCTTTGTATATATACGGTATATTCACTGACAAGTTTCATATTTATTTATTATGTATCGAGAGATCAGCTGCCGAGGGACTCAAATGACCTTCAACTGAAATAAAACAACCTTATCGCCCTGCACACACACACACACACACACACACACACGTTTATATCGAACTATACTGGTCAACATCGTCCTTTTTTCCTCTTCGAACCTCATCTATATTGTATTATGATCCTATTATTAACAATATATATATATTGTATGCAGTATATATATATATATATATATATATATATATATATATACAGTATATTGTTAATAATAGGATCATAATACAATATAGATGAGGTTCGAAGAGGAAAAAAGGACGATGTTGACCAGTATATATATATATATATATATATATATATATATATATATATATATATATATAAAACAATATACATACAAATAAATATATATAAATATATACACTAAATATTGGAACACAACATGGTACACTGGTCAAATAATATTAATCTATATTTTTATTAATTTCACCACAACAACATAACAGGTGTAGGCTACCTGAGAGGTATTGTTATCCTAGACACATATATGTACAATGATAAACTAAATGAACTATTGAATCTATATTTAATAATTTCACCACAACAACATAACAGGTGTAGGCTACCTGAGAGCTATTGTTATCCTAGACACATATATGTACAATGATAAACTAAAATTAATGAACTATTGAATAACAGAGATACGTATGGACCTCTTGTCAAGGACCCTACTGAAAATACCAATAAAAACTATAATGCAAAAATCAAGATTTAAAAAATCAAAGGTTTATCCTTAAGCAACTTAAGGATAAACCCGAATTACTTAAAAAAAATCAAAATAATAAATCCCACTTTACCGTATATGTATGGCCTTCTCAAAACTCATAAACCTGATAAACCTCTTCGTCCAATCATCAGTTCAGTAGGGTCTGCCACTTATAAATTATCAAAATGGCTGAGAATGTTGTTTTCTCTGTTAGTTGGCACAATATCCAATTCACATGTAAAAAAAAATCCAGCAATTTGATAAGTAAAATTAGAAACAACGATGAACTTTGTCAATTAATAAGTTTTGATCTAAATTCCTTATTCACAAAATTACCAGTTCATGATTTATCAAGATTTCTGAACGCTGATTTAGTGAATTCAGATTTACCAATAAGGAATTATGTTTTTTATCAAATTAATTGATTTGTGTGTCCTCAACACAAATTTTACTGTAGGCCTAAATGAAAATTATTTTCGTCAAAACATTTGGTTGCGCAATGGGGAATCCCCTCTCACCGATTATTTATAATCTATTGATGGAGTGTTTTGAGACGCTTTTCTTACTCAAGATTTGTGTAAATTTAGACTTCCTTGGTATAGATATGCAGACGATATTTTGTGTCTTTGGCCTACCAATCAAAATCAAAATTATTTCTTGAATACACTTAATGAACTTGTCCCCTCAATTGCATTCAAAATTGAAGAAGTAAATAATCAGCGACCTTTCCATGATAATTTGATAATAAATAATAATGGTCATTTGAAATGTAAAGTATATAGATAACCAACTCTAGTAGACTTGTATATTAATTTTTTCTCCAACAATTATATTAAGGTAAAAAAAAATCATTTTCTCAGGTATGTTTCTAAGAGCATTAACACTCAACGAGCGGCTAGGTCGGTAACTTTTATGTACCGCCCAGCGGGTGGTTTTACCCTAAACGAGCTTATTTCCGTGATCGTTTTCATGCATAAACAAGAGCCAGAGCGTAATACAATTATGTATCCCTGAAAGGGCGTTAATTGAGCTTTCCAATGACACCTGAACCATCCTTCTACGATCACTGGTTGTCTTGCAACGATCGTGCAACCGAAGGGCAAAATCACTAAAATACGGTCATTTCGTTACATAATTACGTGTGTAGCGAGGGAGGGAGGGTGGTTGTGTGTGTAGTATATGTCAGTAGGCCCGCGGAAACCGTGGCGAGCGGTCATGAGGTAACCTATGCTCCTCCCGTCGCTCGTCTCTCTCTCAGAGCCAATATTGCGCCAAAATTGCACACAGACTTAAGTCAGGCCCTGCCACATAGTCCTTTCTTCTCCATACGGACTTAAGTCGGGCCCCGCTATGAATGGGTTAAGGATGTGTAAACTAGAATTTATTGACAATGAATAGGCCTACGAACAAATATATAATCTAGCCAAAATCCTATGCTACCCTGAAAGTCTTGTTGATCAGAGCTTAACCAAAGCCGAAAAAAACCTTCTATAATGTAGATAATACTGTAAAGATCTGACTTCTAACCCTTCTTCTTATACTGTCAACCATTTTTCTCCTTTGGGTTCCTCCGACCATAAACTTATCTCCGTCACCTGTCCTATCTCTTGAGTACGGCCCCCCGATATTCCCAGCCGGCGGCACTTGTGGCACTTTGGCGCTGACGACTGGGAGGCTCTCCGGCAGTACTTCTTCGATTTCCCATGGAATGACTTCTGCTTCCGTGGCCGAGGACCCTCGGAGAGTGCTGAGCGCATTACCGAGGTAATCCTCTTGGGCATGGAAGCGTACATTCCATTTTCTTTCTCTCAGTCTAATGCAAACAAATCTTGGCTTACTCACGCTTATTCTACTGCTGTCCACAACAAGGAGGAAACATTCAAACGGTACTGATGCCTTAAAACTCAAGAATCTCATTCTTCCTATGTTTCTGCCCGGAATCAAGCCAAATCTGTTCTTCGACTTGCCAAGCACTCTTTCATCAATATTAAATGCACTGACTATCTAACTCTAGCTCTTCCCAAGCTTTCTGGCATATAGCCAAAAACCTCTCCAACAATTTTTCTTCCTCGTCTTTTCCTCCCCTTTTCCACTCCGATGGCACAACCATCACTTCTTCCTCTGACTAAGCTGAGCTCTTCGCTCAAACTTTTGCTAGAAACTCTACCTTGGATGATTCCGATGCTATTCCTCCTTCTCCACCCCTCTCCTACTTATGCCTAATATCGTAATCTCATCTAAAGATGTACTTTCTACCATCTCTGGGATTAATACTAAGAAGGCGTACGGTCCGGACGGTGTTCCTCCTGTTGTACTAAAAAACTGTGCTTCTGTGCTGACCCCCTGCCTAGGCAAATTATTTAGTCTCTGTCTCTCCTCTAACGTCTTCCCTTCTTGCTGGAAGTTTGCTCTCATTCAACCTGTCCCAAAGAAGGGTGACCGCTCTCAACCCTCCAACTATCGTCCAATTGCTCTCATCTCTTGTATCTCTAAAAGTTTTTTAAACTATTCTTGCTTCCAAATTTCTTAAGCATTTCTCTTCTCATAATCTACTCTGAGATCACCAGTATGGCTTCCTACTGGTGATCTTATTTCATATCTTACTAACTCCTGGTCATCCAACTTTCGGGACTTCGGTGAGACTTTTTTCTGTTGCACTAGACATATCGAAGGCCTTCGATAGAGTCTAGCACAAATCTTTAATTTCCAAACTGCCCTCCTTCTGTTTCTGTCCCTCCATCTGTGCCTTTGTCTCTAATTTCCTTTCCGACCATTCCATAGCTGCGGTTGTGGACGGCCATCGCTCACTTCCTCATCCTATCAACTCCGGTGTTCCTCAGGGTTCTGTCCTATTTCCTATTCTTTTTCTAATTTTCATAAATGATCTTCTCAACTGTACATCCAGTCCCATCCATTCCTATGCAGACGACTCTACCTTACACCACAAAATTAGTTTTCCAGAACGCCCCAGCCAGCAGTCCCTCAAAAGCAAATGTAATGAAGCCATAAAGCACTTATCTTCTGATCTAGCTACTATTTCCAATTGTGATAGAGAAAACCTTGTTGCATTTAATGCTTCCAAAACTCAGTTTATCCATCTTACTACCCGTCAGGAACCTCCAGAGGACTATCCCTTATTATTCAATAATACAAAAATTAACCCTTCATCTTCTCTCAACGTTCTCGGTGTCTCTTTTTCTTCTGCTTTCACTTGGAAGGACCATATTACCAGTCTTGCTAAGGCAGCCTCCCAGAAGCTGAGAGTGCTCAACCACTTCAAGGGGTTCTTTAACCCTGCACAGCTTCTTGCTCTGTACAGGGGAAAAGTGCGTCCTTGTATTGAATATTGTTCACATGTGTGGGGAGGATCCTCTCACACCGCACTCCTAGACAAAGTAGAAAGGAAAGCCTTTCGTATCATTAACTCCCGTCCACTCACTAACTCTCTGCAATCTCTCTCTTCGTCGCAATGTTGTGTCTCTCTCGCTATTCTATCGCTACTACAATAATCAGTGTTCCTTGGAGCCTTCCCAGTGTATACCTTGCAACACAATCCCACCCCTACTCTGTGCAACTCTCCAACCCAAGAATGAAATGCTATTCTCTGACTTTCTTCTATTCAACTGCTGAGCTCTGGAACTCTCTCCCAGAATCAGTCTTTGCCTCTTCCTATGACTTAACCCTCTCCGACATATGACGCAATTTTGAGCCTATTAGGGATACTTTAAAGCCTTTGTTACCATCAGGGGTATTTAGAAACCTTTAGTTTAGTTACTTCAACCTCTGCAGTTGTCTTTGAGTTAGCTGTGGGCAGAAAACTAATTTTGGAGAGGTAATTATAAGAGTGAGAGAACTCTATTTCTTATTGCTAATCTGGCAACCTCTGCGTCATATGAGTCTGAAGGGGTTAAATTGCTTCAAACTCCGTGTGTCCAGGCATTTAAGCTCGATTGTCCCTTGATTTTGGCCCTGTCACTCTTTCAACTCTGGGGGAGGCACTCGCTGCAGGGAGTTTGCCTTTTGTCTCCTTCATTCACATAGACAAAAAATATGTATGTATGTGTGTGTGTATGTATGTAACTATGTATATTTATGTATATAAATATGTATTTGTATGTGTTAATGTATATATGTATATATATTCATTAGTTCACTTGTGTATAATTATAGGCTACAACATTTAGGTTATATTATTCTTATAGGCTTTTTTGTAGACGACAATAAAATAATTGTTATTTATTCTAAGATTATTGATATTTAGTGGCAGTCTCTACGTTTCCAACGTAGGGCTTAAGATATCAGCCGCTACCACAGCGGGCCGATTTATCGGTACTCACGCGAAGTTCCAATAATCTCTAGAGTTGCACCTCAATTCACTACTAGACACGTTGTACACACTCCGAGACGACTAAAGAAGGAAATTAAATTTAGGATAGTGAAGGAGAGAAAAATGTTAGTTACCCATTTAATCTAGCTGCTCTCCTCTTAGCCATGCTCCATGTTCTATGAGCCTGTGCCAGTACATATAACAGTATCAGTCTCTTCGCGCCCACCGTCGATGACACACGCCTATTTTTCCTTTGTTTTGCGAGTGCCTGATATTGCCTGCCCCTTCGCTTCAACTAAGTGAGTGTGAGCCTTTTCAGGCTGTTGAGGTTTTAAGCGGACATCACACTGGGCCAAATTCTCGCCATTCTCCAATCTCCAGTCTCCGTTTCCGGTCAGTAGCGCCAGCAAATTCTATCGCACACGCCAAGCGTCCTGGTTGCGTGAGTCTCCGACATGACAATAACAATGTCCGACCTTAGCCTATATTGTGCCGTTTCACCTATACTGTAATGTATAGTAATATGGATTTACATCTACAATTATAATGCAATATGACTCAATCTACACGTTAGTGTAATTTTGTTTTAATTTGAATCTTATATGAGGAAATTTATATATTTTGAACTTTTTCAATTCATACCAATCACCGTGGCGTAGGCTATAGAACAGTGGTTTCACTTAAACTGTAGAATAATATGGATTGATATTGACAAACTTTGTGTAATAGGACCCAATCTATACGTTAATGTTGCTATATTTTGCGTTTGAAGCTTATATAAGTAGCTATGAGGAAGTTTTTCGCAAAATATAGGCTATAGCCTGACGGAGCCCCTGTCGTTACCTCGGCAAAAAACGATCGTTTATATTGTGCTGTTTCACCAATAATTTAGAGTAATATGGATTTATATCGACAATTATATTGCAATATGACTCAATCTACAAGTTTGCATTATTATGTTTTATATTTGGAGCATATATGAGGAAATATTTTGAACTTTTCGGACGTTGTAGAATGCTTGGTAGGCTATAATCCTGTGTATGCGGGTAGACCTGTATTTATCTCAATAATTTGGTAATGTTACAATATTTTTACATTTTACATTCATAAATAGTCCACTAATATACTAGGTTAGGTTAGGCTAGGTTAAATATATTGTTCAATGATTCTTAGTAAATAGGCATCTGAAAAACAGTTCCTCCTGCTACACAACCGAATGTTTTCTGTTCATACCAATCGCCGTGGCGTAGGTATAGGAAGTGGTTATTTAGCTGCAAGTGGTGTAGCTATTTTAGCATTAATTCACTTAATTTATGTCTATCCGCAGCCCTTCTCACAATCAAAACACACAATTATGTAGCAAAATATATATTTTGACGTCATATACTTGAGATATCAATGAGATTAAATGCGAGCTGGAAAGAGGCTGATAATCTACCTCCATCAAAAAATGGAGCTTCCCATCCAGTGCGGGAAGCATCCTAGCTCCATCAAATGGTGAGATTTGACTGGCGGTAGCTCCAATTTTTTGCTGTAGAATGGCGAAAATTGGCCCAGTGTGATACCCCCTTAACCCTTAAAGATCGGGGCCCGACTTAAGTCCGAATCGAGAAAATTGGACTAAATGGCGGGGCCCGACTAATGTCCGTGGGCGTATTCCCGCCCTAATTTAGGTGGAAAGCGAAACCTGGTGGTCAGGCGGTGTACTACAAGGTCCCACCCACACATCCCCACTGCGTGACCGTGACTCAGTAACCCTCAAGTAGCCGTAATGGAAGGTCAAGATTTGCCCGTGTCCGATTCGGTGGCCGCCACCCCTAGTGCGTCGCGCCACCCTACTCATCACGCCCGGCTCACCACCCAGGAACTAGATATCATGCTGAACTCTTCAGAACTTTCTAATAGGCTGTTGAATGAAACCATGGAAGGTCTGGGTGAGAGTTTTGGTAGTGTGGATGACTCGGAAGACGAAAATATGCCGATCATAAGCTTTCACCCCAAGCATAATTTGCGTGGAATGGATGTTGTGGTTGATGTTGCACAGACCGTTGAGCAAAATGGAGACGTTCCTGGCGAAGAACATACTGGTGTGGGTGTTTGGTAAGTACAATTTACATTTTATAATTGCTTGAAAGTATGATTGCAAGCATTTTATCACCTTACGAGCGGCTGGTGGAGTATATTTCACCGTGCCGCCCAGCGTTTTTTTTTAACATAAATGTGGTTGTTTCCGTGCTCTTTTTCATGCATAAACAAGACCCAGAGCTTAATACAAGTATGTATCCCTGAAAGGGCGTAAATTGAGCTTTCCAATGACACCCGAACCATCCTTCTACGATCACTGGTTGTCTTGCAACGATCGTGCAACCGAAGGGCAAAATCACTAAAATACGGTAATTTCTTTACATAATTACGTATGTAGCGAGGGAGTGGTGGTTGTAAGTGGAGTACATCTCAGTTGGTCCACGGCGGCCGTGGCGAGCGGTCATGAGAAGATTGTGGTCTACAATATACCTTTTTATAATTGCATGTGACCTTGTAATTGCTTGAAAGTTTGATTGCAAGCATTTTAAAGCATATTATTTGCAGGCGTTCGGTAAATTTCTCACGATAACCAGGGTGTACGGTACATTTCTCACGATAATACAAGCAACAACGAAGCTTGGCGAAGATTGTGGTCTACAATATACCTTTTTATAATTGCATGTGACCTTGTAATTGCTTGAAAGTTTGATTGCAAGCATTTTATAGCGTATTATTTTCAGGCGTTCGGTAAATTTCTTACAGTAATACAAACAACGAAAGATTGAATATTTGTGCTTGGCATTATATGATTGTGGGGAACATAATTGTACCGTATATATTATTTTATCATATATATGATACATATGTAAAAATAGTTATATTATCACGACACTCTCTCTCTCTGTCTCTTCCTCTCTGGGTCTACCTATACATTTATAATTGCATGTGACCTTGAAATTGCTTGAGAGTTTGATTGCAAGCATTTTATAGCGTATTATTTGCAGGCGTTCGGTAAATTTCTCGCGATAACCAGGGTGTACGGTACATTTCTCACGATAATACAAGCAACAACGAAGCTTGGCGAAGATTGTGGTCTACAATATACCTTTTTATGATTGCATGTGACCTTGTAATCTCTCTCTCTCTGTCTCTTCCTCTCCACCTACCACAAGTCTGCATTGCTAGATAGCGGGAAGAGGAGATACCTGCAGGACCGTGTCACAGGCAACAGGACTGTAGTTGTTATCTCCAAACCTGACACTGTCCTGGAGTATAATGTGAACATGCGGTTGGTGGACAAAAGTGATATGCAGATCACTGCTGTTGACTGCCTGAGGAAGACCAGTAATTGGTACAAGAAGGTCGTACTCCATCTTCTTGATGTCACTGTCCTCAACGCATACAACCTGTGGATGATGCACACTATAAAGAAGACCTCTGTAAGGCTGTTCTTCAAGGACATCATCGAGGCCATCCTCCGTAAGCACGGAACCACACGTGCGGCACCAGTTCCGAGGGCGATCGTGGATTTGCCCAGCCGCCTTGAGTGCCGGGACTACCTCTTGACCCACAGGATTGTGACTGTACCTCCCAACCCTAACCAACTTGCTGCTGGCCGGGTGGCCGGAAAGAAGGTGTGCCATGTCTGCAGTCACATGATAAGGAGGCCCCGACATAGGAGGGAAGTCGCGTCCAAGTGTAGTCGGCGTGATGTGGGACTCATTCCTTGCTACACCGAGTACCACACACTGGAACACTTCTAACCTCCTCCCTTCTTGCCAATCATTCATAACTTCATTCAATAATTCATTCATCTATTTCAAAGTACCTCATGAATTCATGTCATTCATAACTTCATTCAATCATTCATTCATCTATTTCAAAGTACCTCATGAATTCATGTCATTCAATCATTCATATGGTGGAATAGCACACTACCCAAACACAAGTGCATTCATCATCATCAGCAACATCACCCATTACATCCATAAGTTTCGAATCTCATCCATCCATCTGGTTCTTGGTCCACCTCATACATCCATGTCATTCATTCATACACTCGCTATAGGCAGTTCTGCCTTTTGTCTACCTCAATCACATTCATACACACGCTATAGGCAATTCTGCCTTTTGTCTACCTCAATCACATACATACACTCGCTATAGGCAGTTCTGCCTTTTCCCTACCTCAATCTCATAACTGCCTTTTATTTTACCTACCTCAATCACATAACTGCCTTTTGCCTACCTCAATCACATGTGGATTACACCTCCTGGGAACACCACAAAAAAAATGAGTCGTCAACACTACCCCATAGGGTGATTTGGAAATGTGTTGAAATAATATATATAAAACAAAACAAAAAATCCTGCAAAGCAAGCGAAAACAGAGAGAGAGAGAGAGAGAGAGAGAGAGAGAGAGAGAGACGAGAGAGCAGGGAGAGAGAGAGAGAGAGTGATGAGAGCAGAGAATGCCGAAAAACTGAACTGAAGAAAGAGTGTGAACCAGATATAATAATACAGAAATATTACAAGGCAAATAAAAGAAAGAGAGGGATTAGAGGAAAATAATAATTGAGAAATACATATACGGATGAGGAAGAGAGAGAGAGAGAAAGGGAGAGACAGAGAGAGAAATACAGAAACTGAACTGAAGAAAAGACATAAGTGAAAAAAAGGATATATAATTTTTTTAATACAGGAAATATTACAAGCAAAATAATGAAATAGAGG